>JBBPTP010000733.1:0-14053 GCA_038094195.1 Pulveroboletus aff. carminiporus | reverse complement strand
GATTTGATTGATATTATCAATAGAGAGTGGTTTCATGATGATGGAAGTGGACAAAGAGTGGTGTTATGGTTTGTTTGTATCATGTTGAACTTATTGTACATCACATGACTTATTGCTTATATAATAAGAACATATTAATTTGATATTTTATTAACTCAGCAATAAAACTGTTGTAATGAGTATCTGTTACTAATGGTTGAATATTTCATTACTGTGAATGAATTACATAAGCAATGTATATGTTTTTGGAAAGCCCTTTATAATGGCTTTCTAATGATACCTAGGTTTGTAGGTCTAGCATCAATATATCATGAGATATTAATCAATCATTACAATTGTTGCCAACATTGCAATGATTTTGTTGCTCAGTGTAGGCCAATTCTGTACCAAAGCTCTAGTTGAATGAGACTACTAGTGGCCAGGATTGGCCACTTTCATCCATAACTTTGTAAATGGATATGCTACATATCAACAAAACAAAGTCAACATGCATCCAACTATATCTAGACTTTCATCCATTCCATTCTACTCTATTCTTCCATTTAAGCAAATATCTGTTGACCTTATCACTTGTTACAATCATTTTTCTTACATTGTCTATTGCTCTTTTCTGCTTCACACAATCTTCTGTCCTATTGGGAATCACCCACACTATTTACCAACATTTTCTATTGCTAGTCTTACTGTTTCATTTCTGATTAATTCTCTTATGATCTAGCTTCTGAATAAGTGTCTTTTGTTAGTTGTTTGTCTTCTAATCATGGACTGTTACTCCTTGGCTGATTCTCTCATATCAGTCTTATAGTTCCTACTTACTCATATTATTCATGACCTTCCATTACATTCTACCATAGATTAGTCAATCTACAGTATCTTTCTTTTTATATCTTCCTGGGCTAGCTCTATAGTGGATCAGCAACCACTACTTAAACCTTAGTGTTAGACCTAGCACTACGACACCTTGTGTAGAACATGAGGTGGTGAGTTCTTGACACTAAACTAACTAGACTCGAGAGAGATTCTACTTAAGGGAGGAGCTCACGAAGAGTCACAACATCCTCAAGAGAATTATACTAGGCAGATGAATGAATAGATTCAAAGTAGGGAACTAGTACATGCGTGCAATCCTATCTAAATAGTGATCGCTGATTTGATATAGGGCCAGCCTAACTATGTATAAAAGGAAACATTACTGCGGGTGAGTAATCCACAGTAGAACTCGATGGAACATGATAGAATGATAGGAACTACGAGGCTGAGGCAAGAGACTTGGCTGAGGAGGAAATGTTCGAATGAAAAGATAAGACACACCTTCAAGAACTGGTCTACAGTTGAATGAAATGAGGACGAGATGAAACTATCAGCAAGAAGTGATGATAGGTAATATGGACAATACCAAAGAGGATGGTAGGTTATGCGAAAGAAAGAACTACAAGTGACACAAAGAGAAACGTGATTGTAATACCTTAGTCTTACATCATATAATACTTTTCCTCACTTTGAATCTATTGTCTATTTTGCCTAGCAAATCAAGGCTGCCTGAGAACATTGCAACTCTTTGTGAGCTCCTCTCTTAGTTAGACCTTCCTTGAGTTGGAAGTTATCCCTAGCATCAAGCACCAGATCTAACAAAAGATTCAAAATCACCCTTGTCCCTTCTATCATTGAAGTAGGACCACTCCCTCATTACCATAGCATCCAGCACCATTAGACCACCTCTCAGTGAAGAGAAAGATCAATCAGAAATACAGACACCTTCTAGCTGATGAGTTGCTTTGTTGTCATCCCAGTTTATTAACTCAGCCCTATATCCTAGATCCAGATGTATCTACCAACTAGGTACATATCCAGTAATCCAGTCCTCATTCAGTTGGAGCACCCTCAGAATCTTTACATCCTAGCTCTTGCCCTAGATCACTGCTTTCAGACCATCTAGTCCCATTGTTACCAATCCCTCATCTAGCCCTTCACTCAGTCCTCCATCTAGTCCCTCACTGATCACCATGTCTACCACTTGATTGGAAGTTAAAGCCACCCTCCCAGCAGATTTCTCAGGTAAACTGGATGAATCCATTCAATGGATTAAGGTGATGAATGCCTACTTTGAAGTCAATAAGTCAATCTACTCTAATGATGCTACCAAGATCTTGACCTACCTGAACAAGATGAGTAAAGGTAGAGGAATCCAGTTCTCTGAAATGGTATGACAGAATGGAAGATGCCATAGTCAATGCCACCAAAAAAACCTTCAACAAGTTTGCTGAAGATTTCCAGTCCACCTTCTTTCCATTCAACTCTAAGGCTAAAGCTCAAATGAAGTTACACCACCTCACCCAAACCAAGACCAAGAAGGATGATGGATTCCAAAAATACATCACCCAGTTCCAAGTCCTGGCAGTCAAAGCTGGAGTAACCAAAGACCATGCTCTAATCAATGACTTTCCCATGGACCTTGACTAGAAACTCACCATCATGATCCTAGGAGCTGAAATACTTGCCACTACAATCCAGGATTGGATTGAAAAGGCAAAGACATACAGTGACCTCCAAAATCATTGCAATGCCTAACCTCAATATAGAGTGTGAAGTGCCCCACAATCACCCATGGAAATTTCACTTAGCTTTGGTGGGACCAAACAATGTACAAACTCTTGGCTACAAATTGGTTCCTAGATCATGTGATTTGGTCTAGTGGCTGTGGAGATATGACCATATTAAATCAGCAATATCATTGTTATAAATGCTGCCTAATGTAATACCTCGTCCTTCAGAACTTAACATTTTCTCATATAATGAATGAATAAGCTTGCTGACTAAGCAGCTTACTAAAGCACAGTCATTTTATTCTTTCAAGTCAAGTCACATATCAAGGATACAAACTCTTGACCCACTCTTGTTCAAGTCACAATTCTCTTTAATCTCCATGTAGAAGTTTTTTAACTTCTATTCTTATGATCATAACAGACAACATGTCCATCATACTTCTTAGTTTCCATTCTACCACACAATGTGTGTATAATATGTTGTTAATCTCTGTTTATTACAAAGATATGCCACAAGCCTATGCACAGATATGTTCTGAGTCACATTGACTCATCACACACAGCATCAATTACCTTTTATGGATATATATTCCCTAAGATGGACTATTTATGTACCAAATATGTACAAATAGATGTAAAGTAGTATATAAGTTGAGCCTTGCTTGCCAAGTTCCTTCAATCTAGTTCTTTTTGAGATCTATCACTACAAGTGGAGGACTCCTAGATTCAACCCTCTATTCCTTTACTTCCTCTTCTCTTTTAACTTCAACAACTAGCAATCCTGTATAGGGTTGTTTGATAGCTTGTAGTTGCTTCAACCTGAAACAACCCTAAACTCTGAGGTGTAGCCATCTAGAGGCAATAGTAGTTGCCCAAGAGAAGTGTCTTGTTACTCTTGTGGTATCCTTTATCAAGGCAGTCTTGACTTGACTAGCTTTTGCTTACAAGCTAGGAACACAAGTAGAGGAGTAAAGATAATAGTCTTATTATTAATAGGGGAAAACTCCAGAAGAAGACTTGATTAGAGTCTTTCTGTCTCTACATGAGTCATATATATACTCTATCTATGTTTGTACCTATAGACATCTCATCTAGAGATATCCTATGTTGTCCATAATGTTACAATGTGTATCTAATAAGTAAGAATGGAAGAGAAGCATAAACATACATCTAAGATATGGATCTAATGTGAATAAGAAGCATAGTTGTGGTAGAATGGAAGACATAGCCTGATGCCTCAAGTATCAGGTGCAGTTTATCTATGATCATGACTCATAAGAATAGAGGTCATGATCATCATAAAGTGTGACTCCATCAAGAGTAATAATTATGAAGTTGTGAAAAGGTGAATATGTGATATGTGACCATGTGTACATGTGAAGATGTGATAATGTGAAAATAAAGAGTAATCAGTAAAACCAATACTGATAAGATAAAACTTAAGAGTGTCTGTATTCTTAATCCGTTTTCATAGTGCTTGTAGCTTCAGTAATCATAATGCACTATAACGTAGAGTGCACCTGTAACACAACCATTGTAACAATTTTACATCTTTTGAAAAATGAAGTGGAATCTCATCAAAATACAATGATATTGGATCTTAATAGCTAATACAAACAAAGATATACATACAACTATCATGTCAGAGTTCAAAATAATTCACATGCTTCTTTCTTTTTAACTTCCACCATCATGAGAACCCTCTCTGCTACTCAAAAAGCTATCATTCTTTCTATACTTGATGTTGGCCAATCTGCTCATTCTATTGCCACTGCTACTGGTCTTTATGTGTCTACTATCTCTAGGCTCTGCTTCAAAGAGCATTCTGAACTTCAAAAGTCTGCTGGAGGTCATCCATCCAAGCTTTTCTCTGTCAATATCTGTCATCTATTCATCTTGTCTCTGCTGAGAAGGCAGAGAATGCTGTTCAAGTGGCAAAAGCTCTTACCAACATTATTCAAGGACCTTTGTGAAATGACTAACAGTGGTGAGTCTAAACCTTCTAGCAAGTAGGAAAACTTCAAAAGAATAAGACTAGTGTCCTCTAGAGCTGGGTGTGTCCCTTATATACTATTCTATGATTTGTACAAGTGTATGCTACATCTAAAATATGCTATGCTAGGGTCTTAGATATGTACTTCATGTTCTACACCTATTTCTAAGCTATGCTACTGAAGCAACTACAAGCTATCAAACAACCCTATATAGGATTGCTAGTTGTCATCATCAAAAGAGGAGAGGATGAGAAGAGTAAAAGGTCAAATCTAGGAACTCCCCACTTATAGTGATGAGTGTCAGAAAAGAACTAGATTGAGGGACTTTGCATCAAAGACCCAACTTTATATACTACCAGGAGTGTGTATGTATTTGTACATATTTGTGTATGTAAATAGTCTGTGTTAGGAAACATATATCCATAAAAGATAATATGATGCTGTGTGTGAAGAGTCATTGTGACTCAGAATATATCCATGCAGAGGTTTGTGATGTATCTTTGTAATAAGGCAGAGATTAATAATATATTGCACACATATTGTATGGGAGAATGGAAGCTTGGAAGCATGATGTACACATTGTCTATTATGAATGTGGGAATAGAAGTTAAGGAACTTCTACACAGAGATTAAAAGAATCGTGACTTGAATGAAAGTGGGTCAAGGATATGTTGCCCTTGATACATGACTGGACTTGGTGGAAAAACAAACATATGCTTAGTAAGCAGCTTAGTCAGCATGCTTAGTCATTCTTTGAGAGAAAAGGTGTTAAGTCCCTAAGAATGAAGTATGGCGTTAGACAGCGTTTGTAACAGCTACAATATAGTCTTAATGGAAAGAATCTAGGTTAGTTCTAGAATTACATGTGGTAGGCAGTGAAAGATATGTTGTGTGGTGTGTACTACACATGTTTAGGGCAAGAGTTAGTTGCATAGCCTTGAGGCATGAGGTATTGCATGAGATATACTAATTTTAGAGTATAGAATGAAGTTCTAAATGTAGAGTGAGTGGTGTGCATAATTGAGGTGAGCCCTTGGTGCCACATGTGGTCAGTGGTACATACTGCATAGCCACTATGCCAGAAGTGATGAGTAGCATCTAACTTGTCTACATATTTAGAGAAATTAAATAAATAAATATTTAAAGAGTAATTTCAATGATCTGATCATATATTTGTGAAATCTTAATGTTTTGGCTTCAGAATGATGCAATCACCCAGATAGGGGTTAGGGGCATTTGGTGTTCAGTGTTCAGTGTTTGTTGTTTGGATATTTGGATGTTTGTTTTTGAGAAACACTCTCTAAGTGTTAGAAATGGTTTAGGGTCAATAATTTGAGTATTCTATTAGTAAAATAAGGTGTTTCGAGTATATAGAAGCATTCATATGTCATCCATGGTGTTATGCACTGCATAGCCACCAAGAGTATTAGGGATGCATAGGTAGATCTTGAGTATTAGTGTTCATATGTGATCTATGGACATTATATTTGTCATTAACTGGTTGAGAGTGGTTCTGCATAGTCATAAGGCTTAGAATAGTCCCTTAGGATGCATAGACAAGGTTGTAACACTTTGTCTGCCACCACAGTGCATCATCACTTGAAGAAGAGTGGTATGAAGGCAGTAGTCAAGACTTCATGCCCCCTTCTCATAGCCAAGCATCACAAGGCTTGTTTGGATTTTGCCTATGCACACAGAGATTGGACTATAGATGACTGAAAGAGGGTCATATGGTCTGATGAGACCAAAATCAATTACCTAAAGTCAGATGGATGCAAATAGGCTTGGAAGAAGTCAGATGAGGGGCTTAGTGACAGATTGGTTAAGAGAACTGTCAAGTTTGGAGGTGGTTCAGTAATGATGTGGGATTGTATGACTTGGAATGGGGTTGGATATGCTGCCAAGATTGATGGTAGGATGGATGAAGACCTTTATCTTCAAATTTTGAAGGATGAACTGCAGAAAACTGTCCAGTATTATGGTCTCAATCCTTCTGACATCATCTTTCAGCAGGACAATGACCTCAAGTATACTTGTGGAAAAGTCAGGAAGTGGTTAGAGGAGCAGAATTTTAGGATCATGGTATGGCCTGCATGGCCTCCTGACCTTAGCCCCATTGAGCACATCTGAAATTACTCAAAAAGGAGGCTGACAGAGCATGAACACCCTTCTAAAGGAATTTTGGAGTTGTGGGAGAGAATTCAGGAGAAATGAGATAAAATACCAGCCAAGGAGTGTCAAAAGCTGATTGAGAGTATGCCTAGAAGGATTGAAGTAGTGATCAGGGCAAAAGGAGGCTATATCAAGTACTAAATACCTTTAAATACCCCCTCAATAGTAAAGATGCAAAACTATTGCAATGATATTATTGATTTAATATGATCATATCTCTACACCCACTGGACCAAATCACATGATCTAGGAACCAATTTGTAGTCAAGAGTTTATATATTGTTTGGTCCCATCAAAGCTAAGTGAAATTTCCATAGGTGATTGTGGTGCACTTCATACCCCATATTGAGGTTAGGCATTGCAATGGTTTTGGAGGTCACTGTACCATCAACAACTCATGAAAATAGAAGATCTTAAGAAAGGAGTCTATTATTCAGCTAACTCCTCCTTCTCATCCACCCACACCAGAGATCCAAATGTCATGGATGTTGATGCTGTCCATCTTAAGAAGCTCACTTCTATAGAGTGAGCTCATTGTATCCAAGAAAATCATTGTTTCAAGTGCTGAAAGATTAGCCATTCTGCACTGAACTACAGAACTGCTTTTCTCTTGAAACCATCCAACATCCAGATCCAAACCATCTCAACTAGTCCATCTTCACCTCCTTCTATCACAACTATGACCATCATCACTTCTCCTTCTGTCAAACCAGCTGATCCAATCAACTTCTACATCTTATTCTTAAAAGAAAAAGAGAAGGATCTAAAATAGATTCCATAGACTTTATAGATCTGCTTTGATGAAGAAACTGAAGTGTCTATCCAGAATTTTTAAAGAGAGAAGGATGCTTGACATCTCCTTTTCATAGTTTAGCCCATGTATTTGTAGCATTAACAAATGACCAGATCTTACAAATTCCCATTCAGCTACATACTAGAAGAGAAATCATTGAAATGGTTGCTCTCATAGACTCTGGAGACTCAAATCTAGTCAAATAACACTGGTTTCCTAGAGTCTCTCTGAAATAACCTATGGCTGCTCTCAACATAGATGGAACAGAAAACCAAGAAGGAATTATCAAATATGAAGCAAAGACCAACTTAATCATTAATGAACATAGAGAACATATCAGTTTAGTGGTCACAAAACTCAAGACTTCACAGATCATCCTTGGAATATCTTGGTTGAAGAAATGGAACTCTAAAATCAATTGGATCAGAGAAAAGGTAATAGTAGACAGAAAAGACAAAGAAGACATTCAGAATGTTGATCTCTCTAGATCTTCCTGGGATGTTGTGTCTCTTTATGAGTACCTTCCTAGGAAAAAACTGGAATGGGCTGACATTGGTAAGATTACTCTGTCCACAGAGCTAGAACAACAATAGAAGAAAACTTAGACTGTACTTTCAAAGTGATATGAAGACTTTAAAAATGTCTTTGTTAAACAGACCTTTGAAAACTTTCAGAACATCAATCCTATGATCATATTGTAAACCTTAAACTATCCTTTATTTCTAAGATAGGCAAAACTTACTACCTCAATCTGAAAGAGTGTGAGGCTTGTTAAGATTTCATTTCTGAACATCTCAAGTCTAAATGAATAGTGCCATCTACTTTTCCCCAGACAGAACCATTCTTTTTTGTCCCTAAGAAAAATAGATCACTACAATCTTGCCAAGATTATCAATATCTCAATGCTCACATCATTTATAATGTCTATCTGCTCTCCCTCATCTTGGAGCTTATTGACAACATGAAAGATGCCAACATCTTTACTAAGTTTGACTTCAGATGGAGATACAACAATATTCATGAAACAATCCTAAACCTCTGAGGTATAGCTGTCAAGAGGCAATAGCAATTGCCCAAGAAAAGTGTCTTATTATCCTTGCAGTAACCTTTACCAAGATAGTCTTTACTAGTTTGCTTATTGACAAGAAACCAGAGTTATGGAGTGATAATAGATCTTATTGTTAATAAAAGGAACTCCAGAAAGACTTGATTAGAGTCTTCTGGCTCTACATGTGTTAGACCCAATGCTATGACTCCTTGTGTAGAACACGAGGAGGTGAGTTTTTGTAGTTTGGACTTAAACAGACTTGAGGGAGTTACTACTGAGGGAGGAGCTCACAGAGAGTCACAACATCCTCAATAGAACTTAGTTAAGTTGAGTAAAGATGCAATAGATTTGAAGTAAAGAAACCACTACATGATGCTACCCTAGATTTAAGTAGTGATAGCTGATTTAGGTGAGGGCTGGCCCAAGCAAGATATAAATAGAAATGATACTGCAGATTAACTAATCTATAGTGGAACATCTTGGAATAGTAAAGAAGGATACATGGATATAGGAACTATGAGGCCAAAGCAAGAGATTTGGCCAAGGAGTAATAAGTCCAAAATCAAAGGGAAATAAGTATGCACTTCCAGGAACTAGATCAGAGGGGACAAAGACAAGGGCAAGTAGGTGATACTAAGAGTAAGAAGGATGAGTAAGTAGTGCAGGTTATTCCCAACAGGATGGTAGATTGGGTGAAGGATAGGAGTACAATGAAAGAAGAAAGAAAAAAGATTGTAACAACATGAGTCATATATATACTCTATCTATATTTGTATCTATGGATGTCTCATCTAGAGATATCCTGTATAGTCCATGAGATAGTAATGTATATTTAATAAGTAAAAATAGAAGAGAAGTATGAATATATGCCTAAGGTATGGATCTAATATGAATGAGAAGTATAGATGTGGCAGAATGGAAGACGTAGCCTGATGCCTCAAGTATCAGATGTGGTTCATCTATGATTGTGACTTCAATCATGACTTTATAAGAATAGGGGTCATGATGATCATAAAGCATAACTCCATCAAGATATGAAAACATGAAGTCATGAAAGTGTGAATATATGAAATGTGATCATGTGTACATATGAAAATGTAAAAATATGAAAATAAAGAGTAATCAGTAAAACTAGTACTAATAAGATAAAACTTAAGAAAATAATTATTTATATTCATAAAAGCTTGTCCAAATACCAACAACTTCACTTCAGCTAGTTAGCAACTATGCTTATTGCCCAGGGATGATTTGAGCCACTGAGGGCTATGCTTGATATGTCAGCAGATGGCCATGTATGCTTATATGATAGATCACTGAAGTACTAGATAGATTGATGGGCATGTTGATAATACCATATACTCTCACTCACAAATGGATCTTGAAGCCCAACTGCTCATTCGAAGTGAAGCTGAGTGCTGACACCAGCTTGTGATATTGCTAATAGCTATCATTGCTCACATGACATATTACTACAAGCTACTCTTCCAGTCAAACACAAAGATTCTATATTATACCTCCATTCTGACCAGTGAGGAATGGATGATAGAACTCCTTAATGGTCATCCTGACTGCATCAAAACATCACTTGGTATATCACATGTGGTCTTTGATGCGTTGTTACAAGTGCTAACTGAAAATGGATTCAAAAAGTCAGGCCATGGACTTTCAGTCAAGGAACAGCTTGAAATCTTTCTCCATATGTATGTTACTGAGCTGAGTTCACATCATGTTGATAAAAGGTTCCAATATTCACCAACAATGATCTTCAAGTATATTTTGTTACAAATGCTATCTAATACATACCTCATCCTTCAGGACTTAACATCTTTTCAATACAATGAATGACTAAGCAGCTTACTAAGCACACTTGCTTTATTTCTTTCAAGTCAAGTCATGCATCAAGGGTACAAACTCTTGACCCACCCTTGTTCAAGTCACAATTCCCTTTAATCTCTATGTAGAAGTTCCTTAACTTCTATTTCCATGCTCATAATGGACAATATGTCCATCATGCTTCTTTTCTTCCATTCTTCCACACAACATGTGTATAACATGTTATTAATCTCTGTCTATTACAAAGATATGCCACAAGGCTATGCACAGATATGTTCTGAGTCACCATGACTTGTCATGGACAGCCTTCTTAACATATTAGGATATATGATTCCAAGTATGGACTATTTACATACACAAATAGATACAAATAGATACAAACCCCATGTAGTATATAAAGCCAGGCCTTTGATGCAAAGTCCCTCAATCAAGTTCTCTTTGATACTCATCACTACAAGTGGGAAGTTTCTTGATTCGATCCATCTGCTTTACTTCTCTCTATCTTTTGAGCTTCCACTTGTGCAATCCTGTATAGAGTTGTTTGTTAGCTTGTAGTTGCTTCATGTTCTGTCTCAGACTTTAGTGAGAGCAGGACAAATAATTGCAAATTGCTCACCATATTATAGATATTTCAAGTAGTTACTTGAATTTTTTTCATCAGATCCTTTCTATTCAGTGAACGTTATGTTACCAACTCACAACACACCCATTTCAAGGAAAATCATGGAAGATTACTGTTTCCAATACTTCTTGGATTGTATTGGGGCTGTTGATGGAACACATATATGTATTTGTGCCAATCAAAGAGCATCCAAACATGCAAAGTTGAAAGGGCTTCCTCTCATAGAACTGCTTGTTTGGCTGTAATTTTGATCTTTTGTTCATGTATGCAATCATGGGGTGTGATGGCACTACAGCCAATGCGACCATGTGTCATACTGTGTGTTGTAGGAGCTCAACACTCTCTACATTTGTAGACTCTGTTTTTTCCACTTTCAGGTCACTCTGGATTCACTCGTGTCCATCATGCAAATATCCATCCTGTCCTGTGTTCATCGAAGGCTGATCCACCCTTATTTGTATGTATCTAGTCATATCCATACATGGACTAACTATCCAGTTATACTATCTGCTCTACCTACTATCTGACTTATCTCAGGACTAGCAACTGAGATGGTTAGTATCTTATCATATGTTTTCTTGTGTCCTGGTATCACAACATTTATTTCTATCACTTCTATCTCACCTATCAATACTTTGACATTGACATATGTTTTACCTTTTTCTGATAGTCATGGGAAATACTCAGACTATAAATTCCTGTATCTACCTTGTGCAATATACCTTTCATTTTGGATCACTGTCTATCAGTCACATCTTCATTTGTCATCATTATCGTCATTGCTCATCTCAATCCAGTCCTTGTCCTAGACCAGTTTTCATTCAATCCACTTCACTTTCAATCCGGAATCGACTAGACTGACCCTTCTAATGCTAGACCTACATCTAGTTACCCCTTCTTGTCTATCTACCTTTGCTGGACCCCTCTAGGGACAAGCATAGCTCACTCCCTTCATCCCTTTCTTGTGGTAGACCCTCTAGGGACTTCCTGAAACAACCCAAACCTCTAAAGTGTGGCTGTCAAGAGGTAATAACAGTTGCCCAAGACAGATGTCTTGTTAGCCTTGTGGTATCCTTTACCAAGGAATCTTGACTTTACTAGTCTTGCTTACAGACTAGGAACAAAGAATGTGTATGATAATAGTTATTCTTTAGAGGGGAATACACAAGAGGACTTTGTTAGAGTTTCTTGTGCTCTACATGGGTCATATATATACTCTATCTATGTTTGTATCTATAGACACCTCATCTAGAGATATCCTGTGTTGTCCATGATGTTACAATGCATATCTAATAAGTAAGAATGGAAGAGAAGCATAAATATACATCTAAAGTATGGATCTAATGTGAATAAGAAGCATAGATATGGTAGGAATGGAAAACATAGCCTTGTGCCTCAAGCATCAGGTGTGGTTCATCTATGATTATGACTCATAAAGATAGGAGTCATGATGATCATGAAACATAACTCCATTAAGAGTGAGATTGTGAAATTGTAAAGAAGTGAATAGGTGAAATGTGGCCATGTGCACATGTGAAGACATGATAATGTAAAAATAAAGGGTAATCAGTAAATTCAGTACTGATAAAATAAAACTTAAGAGTATTCATGTTCTTAATCCATTTTTGTAGTGCTTGTAGCTTCAATAATCATAATGCATAATAGCATAGAGTGCACCTGTAACACTTCCTCTATCACACCACCAATCTTTCTTACAGCATATAGAGAACTTGTATATGCTGGAGGGGAAGTATTTTCTTGTAGATGTAGAGTTTGGTGGATTGGATATACTCCTTGTTCCATATTGTGGTGTATGTTACCATCTGAAGGAGTGGTGTCAGGCAAGTTTGTAGTAAGACAGAAAAATAACAAGCAAATGTGATACTCACAGGATAGTGTAGCCTCAAAATCAAAGAGGAGTTATTCAATTTGTGTCATGTCAACCTTCAAAATGTCATTGAGTGAATCTTTGAGGTTCTAAAATGTCAGTGGAGGATCCTCTTACTTCCATCTGAATACAACATGGATGTACAAGCTCAGATCCCAGTGACCCTTTGTACAGTCCACAACTTTATCCAGAGGCTTGATCTTGATGTGTTCTTCACATCCAAATTTCAAGCACAGCACTTGAAACAAGTTCACAAAGAGAATAGAGATACAGTGGTGATTGAAGAGCTTGCAGAGGGGCCAGTTGGTGCAGCTGAGCAAAGAAGGGTAGAAGAATGATGTGATCATATTGCAAGAGCTATGTGGCAAGACTATTGCCAGGAATCAAGGGAGAGGGGCATACAAATTTAAAAGTATACAGATGCTACATCACATAGGATGAATATCCAAGCTAGAATCAATATGATCTCTATACAACAGTATCCTAGACAGAAGTTAGTGGCCAGTTGACAAGTAGATAAATACATCAGCATATCCATTTCCATCTCACTAAACATCTGTACTGCATTGTTGGATTTCAGTGTCATGCACTGTATGAAGTCCAGAAAGCATGTTTTGAATCCACTGTTCACAGGATGGTGTATTAAACTTGAGAAAAAACTTCACTCTCATCTTATTTTGTGGATCACTCATATAATTAGCAAGATTGTTGTTCTCCAATGGAGTGAGATTGAATAACATGAGCACTTCAGCAGCATGATCTACATAGTCATCATTACTGAAAGAATTTTGAGTCTATGGCTGCTCTTGGAGTCCTAGAGAAGCAAGAGTGACTGATTTCAAAACAGAGGGGTCAATGTTGTTACAGGTGCACTCTATGCTATAGTGCATTATGATTATTGAAGCTACAAGCACCATAAATATGGACTATGGACTAAGAAAATGAATACTCCTAAGTTTTATCTTATCAGTACCAGATTTACTGATTACTCTTTATTTTCATACTATCACATGTGCACATGAGTCACACTTCACGATCATCATGACTCCTATCTTTATGAGTCACAATCATAGATGAACCACATCTGATGCTTGAGACATAAGGCTATGTCTTCCATTCTACCACAATTATGCTTCTCATTCACATTAAATCTGCACCTT
>JBBPTP010000732.1:0-14061 GCA_038094195.1 Pulveroboletus aff. carminiporus | reverse complement strand
CTAGAACTAGTCTAGAAACCTTCCTACTAAAGATATATTGTAGACATAGCCTAGTATGCATGTATAACATGAAGTATACATGCAATATCCTAGCATAGCATATCTTAGATGTAGTATATACTTGTACAAACTGTAGAATAGTATATAAGGAATGCCCTAGCTCTAGAGGACACTAGTCTTGTCCTCTTGGAGTTTTCCTACTTGCTAGGAGGTTCAGATTCACTACTATTGTTCTATAGCTCAAACAGCTGATACTTCAGTGGATTAGTTGTTTCAACTGATGCCTCATTAATCACTGCAAGTACTGTCCTGATGTAAGCTGACATCAATGGAGACCTTCACCCATGCTCATATTTCTCCAAGACCTTCATTCCAGCTGAAAAGTAACTATGACATCTATGATCATGAACTGCCATTATCCTTGCCCTCACCAAGTGGAAACATTATCTCCTCAGCACCAACCATCCTGTCATCATTATTACAGACCATAAAAACCTTTCATATTTAAGAGACCCTCATAAACTCTCTCATTGACAGGCTCATTGGGGCTTGTTCCTTCAAGATTTTGATATCCTGTGAAAAGTCACCCCTGGCACTCAAATGGGTCCAGCTGATGTATTATTATGAAATTCAGAGGTGGATACCTCTGAAGACAACATACACAGCTCTATCATCTCAGAACCCATCATTGTCCATGCCCTTGATGCTAGACTTGCTGAATTAGTGTGCTCCTCATCCACAGGCAATCCTTTAGTGCTCTGCATCATAGAAGGTCTTGAAAAAGACAACCCTTTCTTCACTCAGTCTAACCTCACCAATTGGACCCTCAACAATGAACATCTATACTTCAAAGGTTGCCTCTATATTCCCCTATCTGCTTTCTCCCCTATCATAACTACTATCCATGAATTACCTACCATGGACCATTTAGGCCAATTTCACATCAAAGCCCTTGTTGAAAGAGACTACTGATGGTCAGGATTGGCTACTTTCATCCACAACTTCATCAATGGATGTGCCATTTGCCAGTAAAACAAGATTAACACACATTCCACTACACCAACTCTCTCTCCAATTCCATCACATTCCATCTTATCATTCAGACAAATCTCTGTTGATCTTATCACAGATCTTTCCAAATCTCAAGGATATGATTCTATCATGATTGTGGTTGACCATGGGCTTACTAAGGGGGTAATTCTTACCTCTTACAAAAAGACAATCACTACAGAAGGAGTTGCCCAACTTTTCCATGATTTTGTTTTTAAAAGATTTGGACTTCATAACTCAGTTATCTCTGATTAAGGTCCTCAGTTTGCATCCACCTTCACTAGAAAACTGGCTAGACTTCTCAAGTATGATGTCAAATTGTCCACCACTTATCATCCTCAGACTGATGGACAAACTGAATGAATAAATCAAGAACTTGAGACTTACCTTCAAATTTTCATGATGAACCAATCCAGAAAATGGATTGACCTCCTTACCATCACTAAATTCACCCACAACACCACTTTCCACTCATCCACCAAAGTGTCTCCTTTTGAAACAACTCTAAACCTCTGAGGTGTAGCCATCAAGAGGCAATGGTAGTTGCTCTAGGAAAGTGTCTTGTTATCCTTGTGGTATCCTTTACCAAGGTAGTCTTGTCTTTATCTAGCTAGCTTATGCTAGAAAACTGAAGTTATAGAGTGAAGATAATAGTCTTATTGTTAATAGAAGAAACTCTAGGAAGACTTGGTTAGAGTTTTCTGACTCTACATGGGTCATATATATACTCTATCTATGTTTATATCTATAGATATCTCATCTAGAGATATCCTATGTTGTCCATGAGTTTACAATGTGTATCTAATAAGTAAGAATGGAAGACATAGCATAAACATACATCTAAGATGTATATCTAATGTGAATGAGAAGCATAGATGTGGTGGAATGGAAGACATAGCCTGATGCCTCAAGTATCAGGTGTGGTTCATCTATGATCATGACTCATAAGAATAGAGGTTGTGATGATTGTGACTCCATCAAGGTGTGATGTTATGAATTTGTGAATAAGTGAAATCATGAAATGTGACCATGTGCACATGTGAAGGTATGATAATGTGAAAATAAAGAGTAATCAGTAAAACTAGTACTGATAAGATAAAACTTAAGAAAATAATTATTCATATTTGTAGTGCTTGTAGCTTCTGTAGTCGTAATGTACTATAGCATAGAGTGCACCTGTAACACCTTTCTTCTTAATACTCAGATATGAACCTTGAGCTTATCCACCAATCAGAAAGATGTTCCTTTCTACTCTTGAATCTAGAATGATCACCCTTGATGAATCAAGAAAAGAAGCTCTTGCTATGCACAACTTAGCCCAATGGATCATGACTGTGTGAGTAATCAGGCACTTCATTCCATGGAAAGTTGAAGTCAAAGTATGGCTAGAAGCCACCAACCTCCATATCAAAACTTTGTCTAGGAAACTTGCTTCCAAATGGTATAGTCCCTTTGAGGTCATCCAAGTACTCTCCCCTCTCTTCTATTGGTTGAAACTACCTCCAACCTGAAAAATACATAATATATTCCATGTCTTACACCTCTCTTCATATAAAGAAACTAATGTACATGGACTCAACTTCCTCTGTCCTCCACCTGACCTGATCAGATCTGAAGAAGAATATGAAATTGAGTGCATCATCTCTCATAGAGGCAGTGCATCAAGGAGATAGTATCTCACTGCATGGAAAGGCTATCCATCATTGAAGAACATCTAGAAATCTAAAAGTAATCTCTACCATGTGCAGCAAATACTTGATCACTACAAAAAGGACAACTGACTCTGAGAGTGGTTCAAAAAAGTCATTAGTCTCTTCATGAGTATCATCTTGAATGAACCACTTCTGTTAATATTTGGAACACTATGTCTTCTTCATTATCATCATTAACCTCATACTTGCTATTCTATTCTCTCATTGCTTCTCCTATTTGAACTCACTCAGTCAAGCTATTATCTCTTCCAATTGATCATGCTCTCACCTTGATCACCACTATCCTGTCTGACCCAGGTCTGCTGCTCTTAATTGAGAATTTACCATTGTTTTATGAAGATGTTACCTCTCAGGAGCTGATCAGACTTTTCCATGAAATTATCTGAGTACAGCGATTCCATCACCTTATTGTGTCAAATAATTTGCCTTCATTATATGGAGAACTGTTATGTTTTTTATTGAACAATATTTCTCGACAAGTACTCACTTTGTTTTATTTCCATGGCTTTGCCACCTTTGTCCAGAAAATTCCTGATGAACAACTATACTCCACTTTCTATCCAATCTTCTCTTCTATGACTGCTGAAGAAATGGATACCTATCTCACATCAAATATTCCAGATGACCCTCTTCCTGTGCCTGCTCTCTCACCTACCTCTCCTCAGATAGTTGTCCAATCCTCTGTGGTCCTATTGAATCAATTATTCTCTCTGCCCCCATCTCTCTCTTCCACTATGACTCCATCTGAATCGACACTCGAGTCTAAATCTACAATCATTGATGAAGTAGAAGAGCCTCCTGTTGATAGAGAAGCATTACACTTATCCCAGTCCTATCATATTTCAGGGGCTAATGGAGTCATCATCTTATCTGCTCCTACTTAAATCCTTTCCACTGTCATTCCTCAATATTTTGCCTCCAATTTGACTGAGTGTTTTCATTGCCATTAGTTGGATCACTATTGAGAGGACTGTCTGCATTACACCTGTCCAAACTGTCACATCTCAGCATCAGACCACCTCCAGTATCTGTGTCTCTGCACTCAATGCAGTTTTTGCCATCGATGGGGACATTCCAATCACTTCTGCCCCATATGCTCATGCACACTTTGCAATCAATCTGGACATGCTACGGATGACTGTCCATTTGATAACCTATCTTTGGAGTAGGCATTCAACATCTTTAATATTCCAAATCTCCTCCTTTGCCATAGTATGGGGTTATTGTTCATTGAACTAGAGTTTTAATGGTATAAAGAAGGTAATGTTATAGTTCTTTTTCTTCCATCATCTCTTGTACTTCTAACCTTCACCCAACTTACCATCTCATTGGGAATCACCCAACATACTTATGTATATTTCCTCTTTATCATTTCACCTACTCATTCTCATCTGATTGTCTTGTGATCATGCTCCTGAAAGTACATCCTTTTGTCTAGTTATCCTGAACAATCACTCCTTAGCTGATTCTCTCATATCAGTCTCATAGTTTTGATTATTCATCCATAGTTCTAATGTCTTCTTTCTCATTCTACTGCACATTAGTTAATTTTCAGCATACTTTCCATTTATGTCTAACCTGGGCTAGCTCTAAAGTGAATCAGCTATCACTACTTAAGCATAGCTACAATATGTATAGTGTTACATTAAAACAATGTACAAGACAAGGATGGCTAGCGTGATGTGCTAGCAGAGGTTCAAGCTAAGACTAAGACAAGTTTGTCAGAGAGACAGCTTGGATTCTGACAAGATATAGACAAGAGGGCACAGACTGAGCAGAGGAGCAACTAGGTAGATTGCAGAAGGTCAAGAATAGTTCTACTACTACAAGACATTGGCTTTAAGTAGTGACCAGTGATTCTGCTTAGGTAAGAAGGGAAGCGGAATGCTATAGAATGAGAGTGAACAACTGTGATAAGCTAGATTATGAATCTGGTATAAGCAGAACCAGATTTGGGAGGGATAGTCCACTGTCATCACACACACATTACAGGACTCTGACCATCAGGAATAGAAGAGGGAAGATGAAGTAGTCTTAGAGGATAAGAAGTTTAGGAGCAAAAGGAGACAGGTACAAGAGAAAAAATATATATCCAAATCTAAGGATGTCAAACCAGATTGTCTGTGAGGTGAATAATACTAGTAGTAGATGGGCATGCAGATATAAAATCATGACATTAATCCCTTCATACAATTGAACCCCAGGTTCAATGAACACTAAATTTGCCTCAATCATAGAAGTCCATAGCCTAGAAGGAAGATGAGGAATAGTAGGCCCCAAGAATGTCTTGCACTTGATCCAGGATAACAACTGCAAAGATACAGTCATCTGCAACATGTCCACCTTTATTGCAAAGTCCACAGACTTGCTGGAGACAGAAGTGATCTGCATGATCCCACCTTTGACAAAAAGCACATTGGGTGTGCAAGCAAGCAGACTGAGTGTGTTTGGAGGCAGATTGGTGATAGTGAGGGCAGATGTACAGAGAGTAGTCTTCTCAATAGTGACCTTGCATATGGCAACAGAAACATTCAGTAAGGGTGGAGGTGGGTCATCGTTGGATAACTGAGGGAAGGACTCTGATAGGAGATGATAAAATAGATACTCTGGACCTAAGGGGAATCTGAAAGGATCAGATAGATTGGATGTTTTCTTTGATCTGGTCAGACAAGAAATCAATGATTGTGTCTGAGTCTGTTTCACTGGATTCCAAGGTGATGGAGGGAGAAGAGAGTCATTCTGCCAAAGAAGATGGAGAGATAGGGATGGAATCAAGCTGTTGATTGATGAGGAGGTCTGAGTGAAGAATGTAGAGGTCCTGTTCAGTGGAAGTCATGGCATTAAAGACCTTGCAAAAGGTGGGATATATGACATTTGGGGCAATGTGTTCAATGTACACATGTAGGCCATGGTGGTGGAGAGCAAGCAGGATGTGGTTAAGAATACTGGTGAGGATGATACGAAGGAGAATGCTGAAGTCTGCAGGTAGATCGTGTTACAAACGCTCCTTTTGCAACATCGTAACTTATTCAAATACCAATTAAAGCTCCTTCGCAATGAGGTTAAACTAGCCACTCAAGTTTAATGCTTGTCATTAGGCTTGCAGCTCAAATCAATTAACCCAAAGTTATGACATCACGAACTCCTCAATCCTTACATCCACTAAGTCTGAACCAACCCTGCCCTAAATACCACTTACATTTTTATGACTTCATGACAGCATGATGCTTGACATCGTATGACTTATGACTTTATGCTTTTGGACTAATTGAACTTTAATAGACAGAACTTAACTTTATTTGTATGCTTTCATTTCATGCCTCATGCATTTCATTTCTGCTACCCTTTACCCTATGGCTATGCTTTATGCCTCTCTTCCATTTTGATATGCCACCTGACTCATGCCTACCTCATTGTTTTAATTCCCACTTCACAGCCTTATGGCTGTTCAACCCTTTATTTGAATAATGGACCAAATATATACAAACATGTAGTAGAGTATATAAGGACCCGAATCCATGACCAAGGGATCCTCAGTCAGATCCTCTTGGGTTTTTCCCCTACTTCTATTTGACTCTCAGTCTAAGCTTCCTCATGGTAACCTGAAAGCTCTAGTAGCAATTAGGGTTGTTTCATTAGGATCTGACTCCCTCATTCACCTTACCACTCACACCTACAAGCACACGTCACAAGTGGGTGCTATGTTCTATAAAGAGGAAGCCATGCTCATGATGAGTTAGTGGTCTTCAATGCTCACCACTCCCTCTCTCCCTTTCCAGCTGCTTTGGCTCGACAGGACCCTTCTTATTTTTTGTATGCTGCCTCACGCATAGTAGCAGAGCAGACCTTAGATATAGTAGCAGCCAGCAGAGATCCCGAGCCACTTGCGCCTCGAGAGGTCAGGAGCCAGAGCACTGCAAACTCACAACCTACCTTAAGAAGTTCCTCACCCACATCACCAGCAGATCAGTTTTTAGTGGCGTTAGAAAAAGTAGGGCTAGATCCTCTGAAAGAACTCACTGACCTCTACACCACTGCCATCCTCTTCAATGAGTTTGAGGAAGCAGAGATCTTCAAGGACAGTACCTTGCCAATCACTGACCCCAACCTTTTGTTGAGAGACCAGTTCTATGACCCCAATGATGAACCTATAGTACCAGATCTGATACCCCTTTATGTCCCACCCCCACCTATCCATTTGTGGCCAAACGAAACAACCACCGGCTCTCCTTTGACCCCTGTCTCAATATTAGAGGTGGCAATTAAGAAAGAAGAAGAAGAATCGGTACTATACATACCATTAAGACCTGCCAAGAGAAAGGTAGAAGATGAAGAACTTCCTGTACACAGGAAGCATCAGAGAAAAAGAAGAGCCATACCTAGCATAAGGAGGCTCAGAGGAGGTGAACTGTTTGCAGACGAAAACTATACCACGAAAGTACTATGCCCCCGGTTGTCTTTACACCATCCAAAGAAATTTCTGTAATTAATAAACGATCACCATGTCTCTATCCCAAGTGCTCCATGACACCAGTGCAACCTGGACAGACTAAGCCAATGCCATCATCACAGAATTCAACACGGTGAGTTCAGTAATCTCGCAACTCAATGCAACCATCAATGCCCAGCAAGTAGAGCTGGCAATGTTAAGAGCACAAGCAGCAGCACATGCCACAGCAGGAGCACAAGCAGCCGTAGGCCAAGTAGCAACCACAGGAGGTTATTCCTGAAAAGTCGAAATATTCTCAGACCCAGGAAGCTATGACAGTTCCAGGGCAAAGTTTGAAGAATGGTGGAGCAAGATGAAAGCTTGGCTTGCCATTAACAGCACAACTATTACCCCTGGCTTGTATGATGCAGTACTTGCCATACTTTCACAACTCACCAGCATAAAAGCAGGCCAGTTCGCAGAAACATGCTTAATTAAGGGTTGCACCTATACATGGACAACACTGGAACAAGAAATGGAGGGTCTATTTAGATCTGCCAACAAAGTAGACTGGGCCTGCAAGCAGATTGATGGATTCACACAGGGCAACATGCCCATTGACAAATTCATCGTAAAGTGGGAGTTACTTTACAACCAAGCATCCCTTGATGATTCTGATGCTGTAAGGCTGTTGGAAAAGAACATCTCAAGGGGCATCATTGCTCAAATCTTTAAAGAAGGCAAGCAGCAACAAATGCTGGCACTCTACCTTGCTGAAATCTACTGTGTCGGTACAGCAAAAGAAGCCCTCGATTTTATAATGGGCTGTACCACACAAAGAAGTAACAACTTCAAAAGCAAAGGACAAAAGAAGTCTGATGCCATGGATATCAATACAATGGACTGCAGGCTGTTCAAGTGTTACAACTGTGGAAAGGAAGGTCACTCTTTGAAAGAGTGCCCGAAACCTAAAATCAAGTGCCCCAAGTGCAAGTATGTGGGGGGCACTCACAAGAAAGGATGCCCGAAAGGGAAAGACCATAAGGCCAGAGTGGCCGAAGAATGGAGTGACTCAGAAGAAGAGAATTCGAGAAGCTCAAGATCAAACCTAGACCACATGGTTCAGAAAATGTCACATGAAGAGGCTGAAGCCTACTTTAAAGATTTATTTGTCACCTGTGCAAAAGAGAAGGGAAAAGGCAAAGCAACATAAGTGCACTGGGCACTGACATTGCAAGAAAGAATCGCTACTTGACCCTAGAGGTTGAAGAAAGTTCAGACTCAGATGTAATTATAGATTCCATACATGAAGACTCTCTCAACGGAGAGGTTTGCCAGGGCGTCCGCAAGGATCACTCTTTTTGCACCATTTCACATCTGAAAAAGAATGACAACAATGAAATCCTGGAAGAAATTTTTATATGAAACATAAATGTCCAAAAGGAGATCAATCTGGAGATTACCATTGCTCCTGGACAAAACAAGAAAGCTATGATTAAGACAGATGCACTGCTAGACAGTGGCACTAACATCATATTCATTGACAAAGAATGGGCTGAGAAAAACCACCTACCAATGAAGCTCTTATCACAACCTATTCCAGTCTACAATGTGGATGGAACCAAGAATTCCGCTGGATCCATCACACACTCCGTGGACATAATTATTACATATCAAGGTCACCAAGAACGAGTATTGGCAGAAGTCACAACCCTGGAAAAGAACCAATTAATCCTGGGATATTCTTGGCTTAAATGCCACAACCCTGAAATAGACTGGGCTAAAGGAACAGTAAAACTTAACCGATGCCCTAGATCTTGCCAAATGCTCTCAGATCACACTACCTTCTTGGCTATGCTCAATAAGGAGGAACAGAAACAAGCATATGTGGCTTATCATTTATGTGCTGCTATGGAACAACCCATCAAAACAGACAAGACTGCAGAGCAGCTTGTACCAAAGCAGTTCCATAAATTCCTTAAAGTATTCCATAAAGAAGAAAGTGAACACATGCCC
Organism: Pulveroboletus aff. carminiporus; assembly: GCA_038094195.1. NCBI lineage: Eukaryota > Fungi > Basidiomycota > Agaricomycetes > Boletales > Boletaceae > Pulveroboletus > Pulveroboletus aff. carminiporus. The sequence goes on along the minus strand of JBBPTP010000732.1, from coordinate 4,854 downwards.
ATACAAAAACCTTGGAACCATGCAATAGACCTTAAAGACATGTTTAAACCTAAGAAAGGATGTATTATACCCCTTTCCATCATGGAACAAGAAGAAGTTTTAGCATTCATAGATGATCAATTAAAGAAGGGTTACATAAGACCCTCAAAGTCCCCTCAAACGTCACCTGTGTTCTTCATACCAAAGAAAGATGGATGAAAATAAATGGTACAGGATTACCGTTACCTCAATGAACACACAGTTAAAAACAACTATCCACTACCACTCATTTCACAACTAGTTGATAAACTCAAAGAGGCTAAATTATTTATGAAAATGGATCTTAGATGGAGATACAACAATGTATGCATCAAAGAAGGTGACGAATGGAAGGCCACATTTGTTTTCTTCAGAGGAGCATTCAAACCTCTCGTCATGTACTTCGGATTATGCAACTCCCCAGCCACATTCCAAGCAATGATGAATGAGATCTTCGCTGATATGGAAGCAGTAGTGGTTGTCTACATTGACAATCTATTAATATTCACCAAAGATGACAACAAGGACAAACATGACAAGATCATGCTAGAAGTTCTTTGTTGGTTAGAAAAAAACGACTTATTCATCAAGCCAGAAAAATGTACATTCCATGCTACAGAAATTGAATTTCTTGGCATGTTTGTGGGACAAGATGCCATTAGAATGGACAAATCCAAAGTTAAAGCTATTCTGGAATGGCCTGCACCCAAGACAGTGTGTGGTGTCCACACTTTTCTCAGACTTGCGAACTTCTATCACAGATTTATCAAAGATTTCGCTAAAGTGGCTAGACCACTCCATGATCTGACAAAGAAGGACATTAAATTCATATGGGAAAGTCCACAACAAGAAGCGTTTGACATGCTTAAACAAGCATTTACCATGGCACCAATACTGGCCTACTCAGATAATGATAAGAAATTTCAGCTAGAAGCCGATTCATCTGAATTCGCAACAGGAGCAGTGCTCTCTGTTTACAAAAATGATGAGAAATGGCATCCGGTTGTATATTTCTCTCATGCCCTTAACTTCATAGAAAGAAACTATCTGATTGCTGATAAAGAAATGCTCAGCATAATATGAGCATTGGAGGTTTGAAGACATCACCTTGAAGGTGCATGGCATGAGTTTGAAATATGGAATGACCACATCAATTTACAATTCTTTATGACAAGACAAGATCTCAATCATCACCAAGTGTGATGGTCACAATATTTATCTAGATTCAACTGTGTATGGGTACACAAGGCTAGAACCACGATGGGAAAAGCCGATGCCCTATCTAGACAAGAAGATCACCTTGAAGGGATCAAAGATGACAACAAAGGAATCGTTGTTATCTTCCTGGATAAGATCAGACAGACACTTCTGATTTCAGATGAAGGGGTCTCAATCAAGCAACACATTTTTAATGCAACAATGTGCCTGATGGAAATGCAAACCTGAAAGGTACTCGAAAAAGAAAAACTTGAAATCCACGATGACAGTCTACTGTATGACCAATATAAAAGAATTTACATCCCAGATACACCCCAGTATCCACTCCTATGCATGGAAGTCACTAGATTTCACCACGACACTCCAGTTGCTGGTCATCCTGGATACGAAAAAACTATAGAATTATTGCAACACAGTCATTGGTGGCCAGGAATGGCTACTTACATTAAAGATTATGTCAAATGTTGTGACAGGTGCCAATGTTTCAAAGGATCAAATCAAGCCCCAGCTGGCTTGTTACAACCTTTAAAAGCACCTCAAATTCCATGGGAACACATCTCCACAGATTTTATTATAGACCTTCCCAAATCTCATGAATTTGATGCGATCTTGATGGTTGTAGATCGCTTCTCAAAGGAAGTTGAATTTATTCCCATACATAAGACATGCACAGCCTTAGACACAGCCAAACTCTATCTAAATTATATTTGGAAGCACCACGGTCTTCCTAAATCCATCATTTCTAATTGTGGACCTCAATTTGCATCAGCCATAATGCAAGAACTTTGTAAGTGTCTTGATATAGACTGTCGTCTCTCCACAGCATTCCACCCACAAACAGATGGGCAAATGGAACGAATGAACCACGAAGTTCAACAGTATCTTCACATATTTACAGCAGAATGACAACATGAATGGGTTGATTGGCTAGCCCTCGCCCAATTCTCATATAACTCTAAATGTAATGCTTCTACTAAGAAGATCCCCTTTGAAGTTATACGTTCATATCATCCAAGAATGGGATTTGAACAAGGGATGTCTAAAGCTCCAGCTGCAGAAACATTCGCTGAGCAAATGAAAATGGTATTATAAGAAGCTTATGATAATATATTAAAAGCACAAGAATGGATGAAGGCTAACACTGATAAACATAGATCATCCACACTAGACTATGCCATTAGAGACAAAGTTTGGCTCTCCATGGAAAACCTTTGCTTGACATGAGCATCTAAGAAACTTTCCGAAAGATGGCTAGGACCTTATGAAATCATTGAGTTAATGGGACCTAATGCAGTCAAGCTACGCTTGCCTTGCTCTATGAAAATCCACCCCATTGTCAATGTATCCCAAGTTAAACCTTATAAAGAAAGATTGGACAGGCAAGAACTGTACTGACCAGGGCCCATGCAAGTCATGGAAGACAGAGACAACAAATGGGAAGTGGACTACATCATAGATTCCTGACTCAAAGGTCAACGTCTGGAATATTTAATCCACTGGAAAGGCTACGATGACACAGAATGTACTTGAGAGCTGTGAAAGAATTTCATCGTTTACATCCAGCAGCCCCACATGTCATCAACATTGAAGAAAGTCTATTCTCTAAACTATTCAAAAAATATGAGAATCAGACCAACTTAATATGTTCTGCTGAAATACCCTTTAATCGCCTGGAATGCGATCCATAAGGAGGGGATAGTGTTACAAACACTCCTTTTGCAACATCGTAACTTATTCAAATACCAATTAAAGCTCCTCCACAATGAGGTTAAACTAGCCACTCAAGTTTAATGCTTGTCATTAGGCTTGCAGCTCAAATCAATTAACTCAAAGTTACGACATCACGAACTCCTCAATCCTTACATCCGCTAAGTCTGAACCAACCCTGCCCTAAATACCACTTACATTTTTACGACTTCACGACAGCACGATGCTTGACATAGTGTGACTTATGACTTTACGCTTTTGGACTAATTGAACTTTAATAGATAGAACTTAACTTTATTTGTACGCTTCCATTTCATGCCTCATGCATTTCATTCCCGCTACCCTTTACCCTATGGCTATGCTTTATGCCTCTCTTCCATTTTGATATGCCACCTGACTCATGCCTACCTCATTGTTTTAATTCCCACTTCACAGCCTTATGGCTATTCAACCCTTTATTTGGATAATGGACCAAATATGTACAAACATGTAGTAGGGTATATAAGGACCCAAATTCATGACCAAGGGATCCTCAGTCAGATCCTCTTGGGTTTTTCCCCTACTTCTATTTGACTCTCAGTCTAAGCTTCCTCATGGTAACCTGAAAGCTCTAGTAGCAATTAGGGTTGTTTCAGATCGCTTGGAGTGGAAAGAAAATGATAACATTGAGCTCAGATTGTTTTATGAAAAGAACAGACTAATTCATGTGTGATGATGTCAGAGTGGTAGAGAGAGGTATGTTCAAGAGCATTTAACAGGATGGGATCAGACAGGATGACAGTGTAGAGAGTGGTTGTGAATGAAATGGGTAAACATTCTGGATAGACTTTCTGCAATTGCAATGGAGATGATCTCAGAGAGTGAGAGGAGGATGAGGAGTGGGATGACACAGGAGAGGATGACATTCTCAAGGTAGTGTTGGAGGATAGAGTTCATACAAGGAGAGTGCTCACAAAGAGACACCATCTTAGTTCCTTGGACAAGTTTTCATCTCAGATTGTTGGCCTTTTTATAAGTGGATAGGATGGTCTATGCATGTCTAAGGTTGAATTCAGATTTCCAGATGTCTTCTGATGAGGGGTAATCTTTCCATGTGGTCAGGTACTGTCTCCTTGATGTAGTTTCTCAATGTGACCTAATATGGTCAACTTCATATTCTTCTTCAGAATTAATGAGGTCTGGTGGGGGTCGGAGGAAGTTTGGTCCATATGTGATAGTCTTCTTATATGGAGATAGAAGTGAGACATGGAATACTTCATGGATATGCCAGATGAGTGGCAGTTTTAGCTAGTAGATGAGTGGAGATAGGACCTGGATGATTTCAAACAGTCCATATCACTTGAAACTTAGCTTTCTAGATGGCAGGTTGAGTCTAAGATTAGTGGCCTCCAGCCATACTTTGTCTTCTACTTTCCAAGGAGTGAATCAAGAAATGGATTGTCACATCATAGCTAAATGAGCAGGTTCATGAGCAGCCTTTGCTTCAGTTCTAGCTTGGCTCAAGGATGTCAGTCTGTCTTCTAATATGGGGATAAAGGTTTTTCCCAATGGTGGGAAAGATTGTGGTTCATATCTGAAGATGAGAAAAAATAGAGATTGTTTAATAGAGCTATGGACAATGGAGTTATGATGAAACTCAGTGGTGGTGATGAAGTCTGCCCATTTCTTCAGATGGTTGGAGCAAAAGATCTGAAGGTATGTTTCAATCTCCTGATTGGTCCATTTTGTTACAGGTGCACTCTACGCTATAGTGCATTATGATTACTGAAGCTACAAGCACTACGGATATGGACCATGGACTAAGAACACGGACACTCTTAAGTTTTATCTTATCAGTACCAGACTTACTGATTACTCTTTATTTTTACATTATCACATCTTCACATGTGCACACAGTCACATATCACTTAT
>JBBPTP010000731.1:0-14087 GCA_038094195.1 Pulveroboletus aff. carminiporus | reverse complement strand
CCTCAGAAGTAATGAATATGGAAGTATTTGTGAATGGCCAATTTTGCTAGAAGAGATGTGATACACCACTCAGCCAAAGCTGCTTGCAAGCAGCAAAGAATTCCTCAATATTGGCAGGGATGCATTTGATGGATGCTAGTTGATTCAGTATGATGATGGAGATATGAGGTGGGTGGCATTCAGGATTGCCAAAGTCTTTATATGTGGCAGTTGTGATAAAAGAGGTGTTTTAGTGTATGCATGCCTCTGGAGTATGTTAGACCTAGCACTTGATGCTAGGAATAACTTTGACTCAAGTGGAGTTCTACCAAGGGAGGAGCTCATGAAGAGTCACAATATTCTTAATAAAACTTATAATGCTAGGTGAAAATGACTAATAGATTCAGAGTGAGAAAAAGAATTACATGATGTGAGACTATAGTTTAAATAGTGATCACTGATTCACTATAGAGCCAGTTCAAGATAATATAAAAGAAAGATGCTGCAGATTTAGTAAGCCATAGTAGAATATGATGGAATGCTATGGAACATAATGAGATAAGAAAACTATGAAGCCAATACAATAGAATTAGCTGAGGAGTAAGCATTATTGACAAATGAGAAATAAGAGATCAAAAGAGACTACTTGCCATAGAGTTGATTCACAGTAGTACTAAATAAGGATTCAATGGAGAAATGATAAGTAAGAAGTTAGTCCAAGTTATATGGGTTATTTTCAAAAGGACAGTAGATTGAATGAAGCATAATAGGGTGATGGATGACAAGAGAAAAAGGATTGTAACAGAGTATTGATAATATATGAAACCAAGGGAGTAAAACAATACCATAAGTTTCTAGTGGGATCTGACATCATCTGGCCAATGTGCACAGCCTGCTTAAGGGATTCAAGTACAATGTCAAAATATTGATGAAAAAGTTGGACTTCAAGAACACTACAAATTCTGATATTGGGATGCATAAACTAAATGATTGATATCAATATGAGAAGGAGGAATGCATGTGAGGATCTCTTATTCCTCATATTCATTTTGATATTTGCAGGACTGATCAACAGTAGGTGGGCAATCCTCTTATCATACATATCTATGATATTTATTTTGTCAGATAAAAGAATGACACCACACAGTGTGACATTAGCAAAAATCTTTATCTATGAAGGATTATGGGCTGATCATCAATATGAAACATGAAAACCCTTACAAGCCACTTAACTATGGTGAATAAGCAGAATGGTGAAAGATCCATCTTGTTCACAAAGTATGGAGAGTTGAAAAGCAACTTAATATAGTTGAGAGTGTTATGAAAGTACAAGTAAACCAGCCATTTCATTTCATGTGTGGTAGAAACTAGCTGGAAGCTCCATTTAAGAACTGATGATAGAAGTTCAGCTTATACACACAATTTATTCACTGTCTAGAAGGATAGCAACATCTTTTTTACCTGCCTGAACTGTTAGCTTGAAAATCACAAACTAGAACAATACTCACTGCTTCCAATGAGAGAAACTTATTGATAGCACTTATGCTAAGTTACAAAGTCAATAGGAATTTGGCCATCTTCCAGTCCTTAAGATTAGCAAAAGGATAGTAGAGATTATCTTTCTGGTAGATGGAGTATATATACAGTGACTTCAAAAACCATTACAATAAATAACCTTGATATGGTGTGTGAAGTGCACTGCAATCACATGTAGGAATATCACTTAGTGTTGGTGAGATAAATAAATGTACATGCTCTTGGCTATCTATCAGTCCCTAGATCATATGATTTGGACCATAGACTGTGAATATATGTACATTTTAAAACAGCAACTACATTGTAACAGTTTTTGAACTTTTGTTATGCTTGGGGTATTTGGTATAATTTAGTACTTGGTATATCCTCCTTTGACTTTAAGCACTGCCTCAACCCTTCTAGGCATGCTCTCAATCAATCTCTGACATACATCAGCTGGTATCTTGTTTCATTCTTCTTGAGTTCTTCTCCATAACTCCTCTATTCCTTTAGGAGAGATTTCATACTCTGCAAGTCTCCTTTCCAGATAAACCCATATATGTTCTATGGGATTGAGGTCAGGAGACTGGGCAGGCCATACCATAGTCCTAAATTCCTACTCATCTAGCCACTCCTTGACCTTCTTGCAGGTATGTTTAGGGTCATTGTTCTGCTAAAAGATGACCTCAGATGAATCTAGATCATAGAACTCTAGGGAATTCTGAAGTTCATCCTTCAAAATTTGAAGATAAATGTCACCATCCATCCTATCATCAATCTTGGCAGCATAGCCAATCCCATCTCAGGTCATACAGCTCCTGAACTAATCTATCACTAAGCCTCTCTCCTGGCTTTTTCCATATCCATTTGCATCCATCTGATCCAAGATGATTAATCTTGATCTCATCAGACCATATCACCTGCTTCCAGTCCTCCAGAGTCCAGTCTTTATGATCATAGGCAAAGTCTAAGCAAGCCTTGCAATGTTTAACAGAGAGTAGAGGGTGTTTAGCCTTGACTACTGCCTTCATACCAGTCTTTTGCAAGTGATGATGAACAGTATTAGGGTGAAGAGACTAGTTAATGATATTGAAGAGGGCTTTGGTCACCTGAACTGGATTCTCTATCTTGTTGCTAGTGATAAGATGAACAGCATGCTAAATATTGATAGAGGAAAGCTTTGGTGGACAACCTCTAAGAGACTTCTGGAGACTAGAATACTTCTTAGAATGAAGCCTAGAGATAGTAGCAGTGCTAACACCAGTGCTAGAGGCAATGGAGCAAATAGAATGTCCAGAATCAAACTGGGAGAGAATGGTATTCTTTTGAATGATAGAGAGAGATCACATGATGATGATGGTTGAAAGTCAAGAAGTGTGGGAATGTTTTCATACTCAGACATGATGAATATATGTGTATCATTGTTTGTAGCATGAAATAACATCACTTTCCCATAGATTTCATTGAGGTGCTACTGGTCATATTAAAAGTCCAAAAACTGTTACAATGTAGTTGCTATTTTAAAATGTACATATCTTCACAGTCTATGGTCCAAATCACATGATCCAGGGACTGATAGGTAGCCAAGAGTGTGTACATTTATTTGTCTCATCAATATTCCCATGTGTGATTGCAGTGCACTTTGCACACCATATCAAGGTTAGTTATTGTAATGGTTTTTGGAGTCACTGTAGATCTGACTTTCAAATCAAGAAAGAAAAGTTTCACCACCCTCAAAGGTGGCAGAAGCACTGAGAAATTTATCAATGACAAACTTCAATCTCATATAGTCCTTAGTGCCATAAATAGAGGGGAAGACAGTATGCTCATCTTTATATAGGCCAAGATCATCAAGGTCCTAATTAAAGCTAAGATTGATATCAGATTATGGTGCCAGTAATGTTATAAACACTGTCTAATTGCAATATACCTCATGTCTCAATGATTAGAACTTAACACTTTCTCAAATGAACAATGACTAAGCATGCTGACTAAGACACTCATTCTTTTTATTCTAAAGTCAAGTCATGTATCAAGAGCATAAACTCTTGACCTGTACTCTTTTCAAATCACAAAGGTTTTCATTTTTAAGTAGAAGTTCCTTAACTTCTATTTCTCATGATCATATTGGACAACATGTCCATCATGCTTCCACTTCCATTCTGCCACACAACATGTGTGACTCATGTTATTAATTATTATTATTACAAAGATATACCATAAGGCTATGCAAGGCTATGTATGTATACAGACATTAAACATTACTTCATTAGAATATATAATATACAAATAAGAATTGTTTATGATACAAATATGTACAAATAGATACAAACCCCATATAGTATATAAGATGAGCCTCTGAACATTAGAGTCTCTAATCAAGTTCTTTTTGGCATTCATTACTACTAGTGGAGAAATCCTTGATTTAATCCATCCATCTCTTATCTACCTTTTGACCTCTATACTTGACCTGTGCTGTATAGCACTGTGATTCCTCTTAGTAGATTGGTTTCAAGTGATGGTGATGGTGATGGTATGTCATCATTAATATTACCAGATTCTTCTACATTCTGATGGTCAGATGATATCACTTCTATATATGTTTCAATTTAGCACATTGCATGCAGATTGAGGTTGTGCTCAGTGAAAGATGATAGCCTGCTCAGTGTAAAATTCTCTGTGATACTTAAAATAAATTGGCATTGAGTTAGAGTGGAATACTTGCAGTAAAAAATAAATACATGCTATACACATGTATGTCAGGAGAATATATAGTATGGTCCAGTGATTGGCTAACAATGTAACAAACAAACCTCTATACAGCAACAATATAGTCTGTAAAATTGTTTGCTTATAGGTATGTTTTGATCCAAGCTTACCTTTTGCCCATCATAATGGCTGCTGATTAGCCTGAAACCTTTGCCAATAAGCTCATACTAGTATCTCCTCAGCTGGATGACATCTAGGACAATCTTTTCAATCATGAAAACTCTAGGTCATTGCTCCACTCTACTGTCCTACCACTCAGTGTCCAGTCCATCAAATGTGTAGCTCTCAGTACACCTAGTGTCATCCCATCCACTTCTTCATTGTCAGTTAGTAGGCAACATTCCACTCCTTTCTATAGTTATGCATTAATAAAGGGAACATTATCAGCCATTGGAGCTATTTGTACTTACAAGTCTCTTCCTAGTCCATTGACTACTTGGACACCTCTTCATAACAGTCCTCTCAGGTGAACACCCTCCTTGTTTTGTGGTTTCATCAATATTGAGGCAAGTCTCTTGGAAAAATGAGTTATGGTATGTGGGTTTTTTTTGGAAAATAATGGTGAAGGCTTAATATTTCAATAGCATGACACTAATAGCTCTGACTCTTTCAACTCTAAACAAGATGAATATAAGCATAAAGAAGTTCTTCTTGCTCTCAAGGTTGCAAGGGTTCAATTATCTATCCATCACATAAAGAAATAATTAGCTCTTATGCAGGTAGACAAAATGACTGCTCTGGTAAATCTTTATAAATAACATGCCTAGAAAATGCAATAGAGATCTGATCTTATAAAGTCTCATCTTGAGATCCTTTGCAATTCAATTCAAATGAGTGATGATGTCATTTGTAATAGCTCTCTGAATAAGTGTCATTTCCAGGACTCCATTGAAAGCATTTAAGTCAATATTGAAACAGGTATGCATTTCTTAAGTTCTGTCATTCTTCTTGCTCACTGTCTTATTCTTTGAGACCAGCCAGCCTCTTCTGAGCTTGAAGAGTAGGACTCTGATGCTTGATTTACATTTTAAGTTATACTCATACTATTTGTGTAGTTTTGTATGTCACTCCTGTAATAAATTTACTATTTGCTCAACCTCAACATGTCTAAAAAAAATGAAAAACTATTATGATCTATCAAAGGTACATAACTATATGAGTGCAGCACTGCATCAATGTTGTTAGACTGAGGATGCTGTGATCTGCTGAATCACCAAGCCACTACAAAATTGTGTGTCTTATAATATGCTGACCACTTGTGCTTCTGTGACATTACTGATCTGTAATGCTGTAATTATTACAGGTGCATTTTATGTCTATAGTACATTATAACTACTGAAAGCTACAAGTACTACAATCACAGATATTCATTTCTTACAGTGATCTCAAAAACCCTTTCCATATTGGCCTCATTTGCAATGTGTGATGCACACTGTCTACCTCTGTGGGAATTTTGCAACTGTATTCAAACTTCACTCCAAGAGTCATTCTGCCCTTTCTAAAGCTGTAGAAGGTTGCCCTTGCAAGCTTTCCTCTACCAACATTCACCATGTCCAACATCTTATTACCTCTGGAAAAGCTGAAAATGCTGTTCAAGTGACCAAAGTCCTTACCAACATCATCAACCAACCTCTCTCTACCAGTATAGTCCATTTTCACTTGAAAAAATCTGGTATAAAGGCTGTGGTCAAGTCCAAACATCCTATTCTCTCTATTAGACATTGCAAGGCTCATTTGGACTTTGCTTATGCTCACAAAGATTAGACTCTGGAGGATTGAAAGAAAGTGATATGGTTAGATAAGATCAAAATCAATCATCTAGGATCAGATGGGCACAAATGGGCATAAAAAAAGGCAGGTGAGGAGCTCAGTGATAGACTAGTGCAAGGAACTCTCAAGTTTGATGGTGGTTTCTTGATAATGTGGGGCTGGATAACTTGGGAGGGGTAGAACTTGCCACCAAGATTGATGGTAGGATGGATGGAGATCTTTACCTTCAGATTTTGAAGGATGAACTTCAGCAAACTCTAAAGTATTATGATCTCAATCCTCCTAACATCATTTTTCAGCAGAATAATGACTCCAAGCATATCTGCAAAAGGGTCAAGGAGTGGTTAGAGGAGCAGAAATTTAAGACTATGGTCTGGCCTATATAGTCTCCTGACCTAAACTCTATTGAGCACCTCTTGAAATAACTACAAACTAAAAACAACCCTATATAGGATTGAAGTTCATTGAAGTCAAAGGATAGGAGAATAAAAGAAGTAAGAGGGTCAAATCAAGATATTCCCCACTTGTAGTGATGGATGACAAGAGGACTTGATTAAGGGACTTTGTGTTACAGCACTATGGATATGGACTATGGACTAAGAACATGGACACTCTTAAGTTTTATCTTATCAGTACCAGACTTACTGATTACTCTTTATTTTCACATCTTCACATGTGCACACAGTCACATATCATTTATTTATCATTTCACGACTTCACAATTATCACTCTTGATAGAGTCACACTTCACGATCATCATGACTCCTATCTTTATGAGTCATGATCATAGATAAACCACATCTGATGCTTGAGGCATAGCTATGTCTTCCATTCTACCACATCTATGCTTCTTATTCACATTAGATCTACACCTTATGTGTATGTTTATGCTTCTCTTCCATTCTTACTTATTAGATACACATTGTAACATCATGGACAACACAGGATATCTCTAGATGAGGTGTCTATAGATACAAACAGTAGTAGAGTATATATATGAACCATGTAGAGCACAAGGGACTCTAACAAAGTCCTCTTGTATATTCTCCTCTAAAGAATAACTATTATCATACACATCATTTGTTCCTAGTCTGTAAGCAAGACTAGTCAAGTCAAGACACTTGGTAAAGGATACCACAAGGTTAACAAGATACTTACCTTGGACAACTACGATTATCTCTTGATGGCTACGCCTCAGAGATTTAGGGTTGTTTCACTTTGTGTCAAAGGCTCAGATTTATATACTATATAGAGTTTGTATCTATTTGTACATATTTGTGTATATAAATAGTTCATCTTTGGAAACATATATTCTAATATGGTAGAGAGACTATCTATGACGAGTCATTATGACTCAGAACATACCCATGCATAGCCTTGTGGTGTATCTTTGAAATAGATGGAGATTAATAGCATGATGCATATATGCTGTATGGGAGAATGGAAGAGTAGAAGCATGATGGACATATTATCCATTATAATCATGAGAATAGAAGTTAGAGAACTTCTAAACAGAAATGAAAAAGAATCATGACTTGAATGAGAGTGATTCAAGGATTTATGCCCTTGATGTGTAACTTGACTTGGAAGAAATAAAGTGAATGTGCTTAGTAAGCTGCTTAGTCAGTGAGCTTAGTTATTGTTTATTGTGAAGAAGTGTTAAGTTCTGAAGGATGAGGTATTACATTAGACAGCATTTGTAACACCTCTGGTGTTATCTCAAAAGAAGGCTTGCAGAATATGAAAACCCTCCTAGTGGGATTCATGAGTTATGGGAAAGAGTTGAAAAGGTGTGGAAGAAAAACCAGTTGAGGAGTGTTAAAAACTAATTGAAAGCATGCCTAAAAGAATTCAGGCAGTGCTTAAAGTAAAAGGAGGCTATACTATGAAACAACTACAAAATAACAACAATCCTATATAGGATTGGATCTTGCTGAAGTCAAAAGATATGAGAATGAAAAAAGAATAAAGGTTAAATCAAGATATCCCCCACTTGTAGTAATAGATGACAAGAGAACTTAATTGAGGGCTTTGGTCATCAAAGACCCAACTTATATACTACATGAGGATTTGTATCTATTTGTACATGTTTGTATTGTAAATAGTCCATTTATGGAATCATATAACCATATATAGTAATAAGGTTGTCTGTGATGAGTCATTGTGACTCAGAACATATCTATGCATAGCTTTGTGGCATATCTTGAATGTAATGGAGATTAAATGCATGAGTCACACATATTATGTGGCAGAATGGAAGTAAAGACACATGATGGACACATTGTCCAAGATGATCATGAGAAATAGAAGTTATGAGAACTTCTACTCAGAAATGAAAAAGAAGCATGACTTGACTTAGAGAAACAAAGCAAGGGTGCTTAGTCAGCAGACTTAGTCATTTGTTCAAAAAAAAAGTGTTAAGTCCTGAAGGATGAGGTATTGCATTAGGTAGTGTTTGTAACATACCAAGTATCCAAATACCCTTGAAAATGCAAAAGCTCAAAAATCCTTTTCATGACATCACTATTTTAAAATGGCCATATCTCTACACCATGTGAATTCTATCACATGGCTTAGGGACCGATTAGATAGCCAGAAGTATGCTCTATTTATAACTTCATCAAAGCTAAGTGAAATTCCCACAGAGGTAGGCAGTGCACATCACACATTGCAAATGAGACCAACATGGAAAGGGTTTTTGAGGTCACTGTAAGTGTTATCTTATCAGTACTGATTTTACTGATTACTCTTTATTTTCACCTCTTCATGTCTTTACATGTGCATATAGTCACATTTCACAAATTCACATCTTGATGATGTCACATCTTCACAATCATTATGATCCCTATTTCTATGAGTCATGATCATAGATGAACCACATCTGATACTTGAGGCATCAGGCTATGTTACTTTCATTCTACCACAACTATGCTTCTCATTCACATTAAATCCACATCTTAGATGTATGTTTATGCTTTTCTTTCATTCTTACTTATTAGATATGCATTGTAATATCATGGACTATACAGGATATCTCTAGATGAGACATCCATAGATATAAACATAGACAGAGTATATATATAACCCACATAGAGCCAGAAAACTCTAATCAAGTTCTTCTAGAGTTTTCTCCTATTAACAACAAGATTATTATCTTCACTTCTATACTTGTGTTCCTAGTCATAAGCAAGACTAGTCAAGACTTATATTAGTAAAGGTTACCACAAGGATAACAAGACATCTTCCTTGGGCAACTACTATTGCATTGGCAAAGTTGCACAAATGTGACATGAGTATATATACTCATGTCTAGTATATAATCTCTGTCACCTCGAGACTACCATTGTCACCAACTGATCAGTATATAAGAAAATGTGATTTCAGATTAATCTGTGCTTTTCTGATGATCTCATCTCATGGTATCTGCTTGTTATCATTTGTTCATACAATTACCACTTCTTATCAGACTCATTGTGGGTGAAATGTGAATATAACCATCAATTCACAAGGTAAGACACATATATGACTATCTATAGCATGTAGTACAATCAGATGATCCAACCATCATGTGCACTGGAACCCTAGAAAATGAAAGTGACTTGACATGAATGTGATCCAAAAATGACCATATGCTGTGGTTAATGATGAGACTGATGTTGCCAAAGCATGTCTGAACAAGCAAAAGACACTGCAAGAGCTGTTTAATGAATATGACATGATGGGTACAAGGCTTCTAGGAATGTGCATTAGTACAAAAAAAGATACTTAGATGGCTAAGATATACTATGAATTATTTCTTCTTCTGACCACCCTTGCCTACAGATGCTTTTCCATGCTTATTTCTGACCAGCTCATTGCTAGCCTCTTCTATCTCACTGAGAGGTTCGCTATCATCAATAAAGCTTTTGACTGAGGGAGGGACTCATTTCCTCTTGCTCATCAATGGACAGGAAGAAATACTTTTAATTGAAATTGAAGACAAGGATTGGATCAGTGAGAGGAGATTTTGGATTAGTGAGAGCAGCTGGGCAGTGACATTTCATGCAGGAGTCTGTGGAGGAGTCCACTCCTTCTGCTTCCCCTTGTCCAACTTCTTGACTAATTCTGTAGTTGTTACAAACACTCTTTTTGCAACATTGTAACTTATTCAAACCCTAATTAAAGCTCCTCCACAATAAGGTTAAACTAGCCACTCAAGTCTAATGCTTGTTATTAGGCTTGCAGCTCAAATCAATTACCCCAAAGTTATGACATCATGACCACCTCATCCTTACATCCACTAAGTCTGAATAACATCTGCCCTAAACTCTGTTAACCATTCACAACTTCACAACAGCATAGTGCTTGACATCCTGTGCTTCATGACTTATTGCATTTGGACTAATTAAACTTTCAATGACAGAACGTAACTTTATTTTGTATGCTTCCATTTCTATGCCTCATGCATTTCATTACTGCTACCCCTTTACCCTATGGCTATGCATTATGCTTCTCTTCCATTTTGATATGCCACTTAACTTATATCCACCTCATTGTTTTAATCTCCACTTCATAGCCTTATGGCTATTCACATCTCTATTTGGATAATGGACCAAAATATATACAAACATATAGTAGGGTATATAAGGACCCAAATTGATGACCAAGGAATCCTTAGTCAGATCCTCTTGGATTTTTCCCCTCATCTGCTCTCTTAAGTCTACGCTGCCTAGTGGTAATCTGAAAGCTCTAGTAGCAATTAGGGTTGTTTCAGTAGTCCTCTTACTAGACTGATTGATGTCTAAACCATCCTAAATAGATATATTGGCCATGAAAATGTTGCTGTCCTCAGTGGATGAGTTTGTCATGGCAGATCCCTCAGACATGCTGGTAGAGGTGCCATCACTGTCTTTAGCAGCAGCCAATTGAGCCTCATACTGTCACTCCATCTCTAGCAGGTCATCATCATCTCCTGGCAATGTGGACATGGTGGCTTTGGTGATCAATTCTGATTGATCTCTGAACAATTCTCTGAAGAATCACTATGTTACAATCCTTTTCCTTTCTTCCACTATTGCTATAATCTCTTTCTCACATCCCACCGTCCTATTGGAAATAACCTGGACTATGTTTATGCATTTCCTTTTGATAATATCTCCTCTTCATTCATATCTTCATTCTTCGTGATCTAGCTCTAAGAGGTGAGTACTTGTTTGCCTTTACTTTCAGACAATCACTCCTCAGTCAATTCTCTTGTATCAACTTCATAGTTCCATACTTAGTCATTGTCTTCATTGACATTCTTTGTGTTTCTACTGCACATTAGATAATCTGCAGTCTTTCTCTTCTTTTCTAACTCAGCTGGGCTGGCCCTAGAGTAAATCGTCTATCACTATTTAAACTATAGGATAGCGCCATGTAATGTTTCTGCACTTTGAATCTATTCTGTACTTCTCACCTAGCACAATCTAAGTTTTATCAAAGGACGTTGTGACTCTTTATGAGCTCCTCCCTTTGGTAGAATCTCCCTTGAGTTAAACATTTCACTTAACATCAAGAACTCTCCACTTCATGTTTCACACAAAGTGTAGTAGCATTAGGCTTAACATACTAGTTAGTGAAACATCCTCAACAAATTGTATACAAATAAGTTGTAGATTGCAAGAAGTTCTTCTGCCCATTTCTGATCCTTTGTTTCACAGATGAGATGAATGATTCAGTAGTAGTAGTCAATGTAGTTGAATAGCTTGTCCTGTTCACTCCACTTTTCGGCAGAGGAAATAATAAAGTGAGCCTGTGCAAGGTTGTCAAATTCAGATCAAGAATCACTCAAAAACATACCTGAACAGTAGCATATGCTATATGCTCAGCTTCAACTTGCTGCATGCCATGGATTTTAGCATTGCTAGCATGAGCACCCTTCACTCACTCAGACAGTGCAGATGATGGAGACATGAATATATGCTTTACAACCTACAACAAACCATTAATACCAAGCTGAAAGTATAATAATCAAATGTACTTACACATTTGACAAGGTATGAATCAAGTAAACCCTTTGAAATCTTGGCAGGATCATAATCAGATGTAGGCTTCTCTCCTGCATACATATATGCTGGCCAGAGATTTGCTGTTATCTTGTGAGAGTCTGATGGATCCTCAAATTTTTTTACCATCCTATGGTGTGCATTAAAGTCAATATCATTAGCATCACCAAGAAGTTGACTCATGTGTGGGAATCATTTTTGTACTCTTGTAGATATTTTGCAGAACATAACAGAACACTGAGTTCTTTATGAAAAAAGTCCATTCAGGCACTGTTACAGGTGCACTCTATGCTATAGTGCATTAAGATTACTGAAGCTACAAGCACTACAGATACGGACTACAAATATGGACACTCTTAAGTTTTATCTTATCAGTACCAGACTTACTGATTACTCTTTATTTTCACATAGTCACATATCACTTATTCACCATTTCACGACTTCACGATTATCACTCTTTATGAGTCACACTTCACAATGATCACGACCCCTATCTTTATGAGTCACAATCATAGATAAACCACACCTGATGCTTGAGGCATAAGGCTATGTCTTCCATTCTACCACATCTATGCTTCTTATTTACATTAGATCCACATCTTATGTGTATATTTATGCTTCTCTTCCATTCTTACTTATTAGATACACATTGTAACATCATGGACGACACAGGATATCTCTAGATGAGGCATCCATAGATACAAACACTAGTAGAGTATATATATGACCCATATAGAGCTAGAGGACTCTAACCAAGTCTTCTCTGGAGTTCCCCCTATTAACAATAAGACTATTATTTTCACTCCTCCACTTGTGTTCCTAGCTTGTAAGCAAAGCTAGTCGAGTCAAGCCCTTGGTAAAGGATACCACAAGAGTAACAAGACACTTCTCTTGAGCAACTGCTATTGCCTCTTGACGGTTATGCCTCAGGGGTTTAGGGTTGTTTCAGGCACAGTCCACTTTTATATCAGCAGAGATGGGTGGCTGAACAAGCTTGTTGTTAGAGTTCAGAGTGGTATATTTTTCAACTAGTTTGTGTAGACAGGAGCTATCTTCAGAGCATATATACATAATGACTGCTTGCATCTGCAAACAATGAGAACTATCCTCATGATCTGCAAAAAATGTACCTCTTTAATGAGTTTCTTCAACTTGCTTGAGCTCTTGCTGCTGAGAAGTGTTTGGAGATATAGAGCATGTTCCATGAGGTAGTCAAAAGTCCATTGGTAGTGCTCCTTTTTTCTGTTGTCACTATCAATTGATTTAGTGTGCATATATGCTATGAAAAGAATGACAATTTACATTTTGCTCAAGATCTCCCTGCATTCTGTGGATGTTGTATCACTTTCCTTGACTACAGTCCCAGTTTTGGACTTCTCCTCTCATTCTATCATCAAGCACACCTGAAAAACCTCAGTAAGGTCACAGAATGGGTCTAGGCCACACAGAATATAGCGAGCAACCAACAGGCACTCACAAATGATTGAACTGTCTGGATCCTCATCCTCATCATTTTTCCTACACCAAAATAAGTGTCACATTGCTGTGAGTTAAGAAGTAGAATTTACTTAGCTTTCTTATCAGACTTCTTGTTGCTATGCACTGACTCAGATGAGGCTGATTTCTTTGAGCCAGTGTTGCTACTGATAGATTAATACTGGTACACACTAATAGGATACATACTGTACCTTGTACTGGAGGGCTTTGAAGCAGTTGGCTTGTTTGGTAGTGGCAACTCATTGTCAGATATCTCTACTGACCATGAGGACAGCATGCTGGAGATGGTGGTAATTAGGAGTTGAGCCTGTGAGAGGCACAGATTGTTGAGACATACAGCAGAAAGGCAGTAGACCAAATATATACAAGCTGTTGCATGGTCCAGTGTGGTTGAAATGACTAATCCACTGAAGGATCAGTAGTTTGAACTATAAGACAATAATGGTGAATCTGAACCTCCTAGCGAGTAGGAAAACTCCAAGAGGACAAGACTAGTGTCCTCTAGAGCTGGGGGCATCCCTTATATACTAT
>JBBPTP010000730.1:0-14118 GCA_038094195.1 Pulveroboletus aff. carminiporus | reverse complement strand
TCATGACTTCACGATTATCACTCTTGATGGAGTCACGCTTCACGATCATCACGACCCCTATTCTTATGAGTCACGATCATAGATGAACCACACCTGATGCTTGAGGCATAAGGCTATGTCTTCCATTCTGCCACACATATGCTTCTTATTCACATTAGATCCACACCTTATGTGTATGTTTATGCTTCTCTTCCATTCTTACTTATTAGATACGCATTGTAATCTCATGGACTAACACAGGATATCTCTAGATGAGGTGTCTATAGATACAAACATTAGTAGAGTATATATACAACCCATATAAAGCCAGGAAACTCTAACCAAGTCTTCCTGGAGTTGTCTCCTATTAACAATAAGAACTATTATCATCACTCCTCTATAAGCAGTACCCAGTCTGCTAGACCTCTAGTTCCTAGTCAATAAGCAAGACTAGTCAAGACTGCCTTGGTAAAGGTTACCACAAGAATAACAAGACACTTTCCTTGGGCAATTGCTATTGCCTCTTGATGGCTAAGCCTCAGGGGTTTAGGATTGTTTCAATTCCTCAGTTGCCCACTCCAGCGTCTCCTACCTTATGACCACAATCAGGTCAGATTTTTCTAGCCCCAGTTACTCCATGTCCCACCATGTCATCATCATCCAAACCTGTCAAACTCAAAATCAATGCACCAGAACCCTATGATGGCTCCGAAGAACTTCTTGACCCTTGGTTGGGAAGTGTCCTCTTCTATCTCGATACTAATGAAAAAGTCTATGATACTGACAAGAAAAAGATCACATTCACCCTGTCATATATGACAAAAGGACCAGCCGCCCATTGAGCACATACTTTCCGAAAGGATAGCATCTCCGGGATCAAAGTCCTCATCAGTACATGGGAAGAATTCATCACAGAAATCAAAGAAACTTTCCAGTCCACCAATTCCACCCACAAGTCTATCACTTGGTTAATGAACAACTGAGTTGGTAAAGATTTGGACCTCCCCTCTTACATTGCGCAATTTCGCAACCATATTGCCACTTCAGGCATAACTGACGACAACGTCCTCATCGAATTTTTTGCCAAAGGAATCCCCTCCAGCCTTGTCCATAAAATGTACAGAGAAACAATGTGCATTACTACTATCAAGGAATGGTATAAGAAAACCCAGGAATATCAAACCCTGTTTGAAGAAGCCAAAGGGATTGTTGAATCCCAAAAGAAGAAAAATCCTACATACAGGTCTTACTCCTGATCCGAAAAGGATCCCAATGCCATGGACGTCGATATCAACACAATCTGCTATCCACCAAAACTCACTCCTGAAGAGTAAGAATGCCTTAGAAAAATAGGAGCCTGCTTTAAATGCCGAAGAAAAGGCCACTCTGCTCGTGAATGTTGAGCAAAATTCGAAACTGCTCCCTCTCCACCTCCGTCAGAAATCAAACCTGCAGAAAAGAAAGTCTGTAAGAAGAAGAAACCTGCTGACCTCCCGAAACTAGAAGAAGTCAAAGAAGACTCTGACTCAGAGGATGATAAAGAAGTCCAAAGAATTTCCTTCAAAAAGGATTTTTAAATAGAAGGGCTGCCTCGATGCCAGTACCTTCACATAAAGTAGCTGCTGTACGAGTATCCACCTCCAATATGACAATCCCAATCCAATTAATTGTCCCCTTGCACACGCTCAAAGACGTCGAAACTTGTGCCCTTATAGATAGTGGTGCTCAAATGAACTGCATTGATTGGGGCTTTATTCGAAAACACCAACTCCCAACTACCTGCCTCAAAAATCAGATCTGAGTCTGAAATGCAGACAACTCTGTCAACTCAAAAGGTCTGATCAAATTCACCACCACTCTCTTCGTTAACATCCAAGGCATTGTCCAAGAAATGCTTTTCTATGTGATGGACTGTGGTGACAATAATGTCCTCCTGGGACTCCCATGGCTCAAACGAGCAAGCTCTACTATTAACTGGTTCGCCTGGTCACTATCTCTTGATGAATCTAAGGATGAATCCAAAGTCCTCTTTGCCAAATATCAAACTGCATATGAAGCAAACGAACACAAGTTTGCTAGGAAACTTCCTCCGCCGACCTGTAAAATGGTCAAACCAGAATCAACCCCTGCCCTATTCGAATTCATGGAATATGAAATCCAAAAAGAATTTGTAAACCGTGCCTTCCTTTCCAGAGCAATTCGAAATAAGAAAACTAAGATCAAACGAACCCTTCTTCCTGACTCAATATGCTGCTCTACTTGTATGGATAATCACTATCTCTCTCCGAAAGCAATCTGCAAGATCACTCATGCCACCGAACTTGCAATAGAAGCTGAAAAGCTGAAGCCTAAGAAAACCCTTCCATCCGAATATTCGAAGTTTGCCAAAGTCTTCAATGAACCAAATGTCAGTGAACTTCCACTATTCAGACCCTATGATCATGAAATAAATTTTAAGGACTCCTTCATACTAAAAATAGGCAAACTATATCCTCTGTCCCCCAAAGAATGTGATGCTATGGAAATATTCATCAAAGAAAATCTTAAAGCAGGCAAAATTCACCCATCAAACTCCCCTCAAGCATCTCCTTTCTTCTTCGTCAAGAAGAAAGATGGTAAACTCCGCCCTTGCCAAGATTATAGATATCTTAATGAACACACCATACATGATGCATATCTCCTCCCCCAGATTGGTGACCTGCTCGATAAACTCAAAGGTGCCAACGTCTTCACCAAATTCGATGTCCGATGGAGATACAACAATGTTCGCATCAAAGATGGACATCAATGGAAAGGAGCTTTCCTCACTCATAAAGGACTATTCGAACCAATGGTCATATTCTTTGGCATGACAAACTCCCCTGCCACATTCCAACATTTCATGAATGACTCATTCTGAGATATGATCACTAAGGGATGGCTTGTCATTTACATGGATGACCTCCTCATCTTCTCTGATAATGAAGAAATCCATAAGGAACGCACTCGACATGTCTTGCAATGTATGCAAGAACTTGATCTTCATCTCTGTCTTGAAAAGTGCAACTTTGCCATGAAAGAAGTTGACTACCTTGGTATGATCGTCAATGAACAAGGCCTTGAAATGGATTCAGTCAAACTAGAGGATATTGCTTAGTGGCTAGTACCCTCCTTAGTAAAAGAAGTCTGATCTTTCCTCAGATTCGCCAACTTCTACAGGCAGTTCATTCAGAACTACTCCAAAATCACCTGACCTCTCATCAACCTCACCAAGAAATCCCAATCTTGGAATTGGACGAACAATTGCCAACAAGCATTTGAAACGCTTAAATTCATGTTCCTCTCGAAACCTGTTCTTCATTTCTCTGACCTCGCCAAACCATTCACCATCACCACCAATGCCTCCAAATTTGCATCAGGGGGCATACTCCTTCAAACTGATACAAATGGCGAATGGCACCCTTGCTCATACCTTTCCCAATCGTTCTCTCCAGCAGAATGAAACTATGACATCTATGACAGAGAACTCCTGGAAATTCTTCATGCTCTCAAAGCATGGAGACACTACCTCATCGGATCTGTTGACCCAGTTCAAGTCTTCACCGACCACAAAAATCTCACATATTTCTGTCAACCCCAAACATTAAACCACTGACAAGCCCGTTGGCTTCTTGATATTTCTAATTATGACTTAAAACTGATCCACGTCCCCAGCACAGCCCTTTCTGGTCCAGACGCTCTCTCTAGATGCATTGATCACCTCCCAAAAGATGCATCTGATAATGAAGAAACTACCCTTCTTCCACCATTGATGTTTGTATGCACCGCAAGTGCAACCCTCTACTCTATCATCGCAGAACGATCAAGCAATGACTTCCTTGTACTTACTGCTCTCCAAGCCCTTGACAACAAAATTCCACCTCTATTCCGCTCCCGCCTCTCTGACTGGCAAAATCGTGATGGTGTCATCACCTACAAAGATCACATATATGTTCCTCCCGAAGATGACCTTTGTCAAAAAATCATCTCATCTTGCCATGATAATCCTTCCGCCGGACATCCAGGTGTACTAAAAACCTGACAACTTGTTTCACGCGAGTACTGGTGGCCAGGTCTAGCCTACCACATATGAAAATATGTTGAAGGCTGTGCTCTATGCCAGCAAAACAAAGTCAACACCCATCCCATGGTACCTCTGCTCAACCCCATCAAATTCCATGCCACACGCCCTTTCCAACAGATCTTCTGTGATCTAATCACCGATCTCCCTCAGTCTAATGGTTTCGATATGCTATTGGTCATTGTAGACCACGGGCTTACTAAGGGGATAATTCTATACCCCACTAAGAAATCCATCACCACCGAAGGAATAGCCAACCTCTTCTTTCACAAAGTATACCTTCACTTCGGTCTCTACGAGAAGATCATCAGTGACCGAGGTCCACAATTCACCTCGAAATTCACTCTAGAACTGGGACGCCTTCTAGGTTACGACTGTTAAGCTTGGTCCGGGTAGGAACAAGCAAAGCCCTTCAGAGGTAATGGAGATGACAAAATACGAGGAGTCGTGCGACTAATGCAATGATGACGAGGATATGTCGTGCGAGCAGTGTAATGACAGCAAGAGTTCGAGGAAGTTGTGCAAGAAGCACGAACTTAGTAACGAGGAAGGATACTACCACAAGGGTAGTCCAGGAATTCAGGGAGCACTCAATCAATGTGGAGAGTGAAGACACACTAGAGGCAGAACACAAGGGAGAGCTAGTATATGATCAAGCTACCAGATACAAGGAAGGTATCTTAAGGGAGCTCTAGCTTGGAGGAAAGGTAACCGATACTGCGAGGTTTAAATAGTGAAAGACGATCTGCTGACTAAGCAGGTCACAGAAAGTCATGGAATGATGAAGAAGGAATTCCATGACTGGGCGGGTACACGAATGACCATAAGGGTACTCGCAAGATTGGTAAGCGATGGAGAAGGAAAAGAATACACACAATTGCGGTAAGTCTGGGATAAGTCGTAACAATGACCTTGCCCTCTCTACAGCCTACCACCCTCAAATGGATGGTGAAACAGAATGTGTCAATCAAGAGGTTGAAACTTACCTCCACATCTATTGTGGTAATAACCCTACCTCGTGGTCCGAATCCATCTTCCATGCCGAATTCATGCACAATCACTGCCCTCATTCTGTCACATCAAAATCTCCATTCTACCTTATGCTTGGATATGAACCAAAAGCAATTCCCACAGTTTTTGCTGAGTCTTCCATTCCCGTAGTCGTGGACTGACTAAAAACTCTTGAAGCCACTCGCTCCGAAGCCCTTGTGGCCCATGAACTCGCACGACAAGTCATGACATCATGCACATGCTGCAATTATACCCCTTTCCAGAAAGGCGATAAAGTCTGACTCAAAGCTAGAAACCTGAAATAATCAATAATGAATTCCAAATTTGCCCCTAAATACAAGGGACCCTTTACCATTGTCTCGGTTCTATCTCCCTTATCATTCAAACTCTGCCTTCCATCCACATGGAAAATTCATCCCATATTCCATGCTTCTTTGTTATTGCCCTATCATGAAAACCCTGTCCACAGCAAGAATTTCCCGAAACCACTGCCTGACCTCATTGGTGGAGAAGAAGAATACGAAATACAATGGATATTAAAACATCAAGGTCCACCCTCAAACTTATCAGATGAAAAGGCTATATACCAGAAGATGATTCATAGGTGCCTGAAAAGGACCTATCCCACACACTGACCATCCTCAGGGATTATAAGAAATGACATCCTTCTGTCCACTCCCTTAACATCTGCTGCATCTCGTTCACTACAATCATGCCTCGCATCCCTACTTCAGAACTCCCTATCTCTCCCTTCGCCCATACTTTCCATCATCGTTCTCCTGCCCACGAAGATGCACTTGCCTGCACCCTCAATGACCCTTCCCTTGCCACCACTTTGGATCGTTGCATCCATCCTGATTCTCCCCTAAGTCTTCTCCATGCCACCTATGGTGCACACCAAACACTATCCACTGCTATCGCCTGTCTGGAGGGATTTCCTTCTTTACTGGACCTTAATCTGGTCCTCAACCTCCTTTGGAAATCTCACTCCCAAGTAAATCAAAAGATCCTCGCCGCTGCTCACCAACTGGAAATGACCAGAGTGGGCGAAAGAGTTCACACTTTACTCGCCGAGTATGGCGATGAACTTCCCCCATCTCCCTCTGAAGAAGAAAAACTCGCAACTCTCATCCACCTCATCCATACACAGAATGATGCCCCTCTGATTTATGGAGATCCTGATTTTTATTGTGCATGTGCAGGATGTCACCGTATCAGTCATAAAAAGTCCAAATGTTGCCACACCAAATGTCATGTCTGCAAAAAGTTCACAGCAGGCCACATGGAATGGCAATGCCCAGTCAAGTCTAGATCTCCAGTGTACTTGTCTCCTTTGTCTTCTGATGAAAATCCCATATTACCAATTTCTGTCCCTTCACTGCCCACTCCAGCTCTTTGGAGTCCCATGCATAGTGAAGCAGATCCTGAATTCTCCCCTGACCATCTTTCCACGGCCAATCTCATAGTACCCATCGAAATGCTCCAACTTCGTTCACCGTCCACTCATTCCCTCGACCTCACCGATGCTTTAGCCTGCAAATGTAACCCAGAATTTGAATGTATCACATATGAGGCAGAAACATGAGCTAAACAATTTGCTTGTCGTCGTTGTACCCAGCGAACCAGTTTTACTGAAATCATGGACAACTTTGGGTTAAAAGATGCAAGGAATGAGTCTGGCCTAGAAGATTACTCTGCTGATGAAGATGTATTGGACGTAGAGGCTCATTGATGGGCCATGATGGATGCAGGTATTCTCCACATACACCTTCAAGATCATGAAGTCCCTTGCTGGGATGAAGTCGAAATAATGGTCCTAGGGGCCGAACATTGAAGAATAAGCTATTCTTCGGACTTAGTAAGGGGGTAATGTTACGACTTATCCCAGACTTCCCTAAGCAGGTGTACCCATTTTCTTTTTTACCTTTTACTTACCCATCACATGAGTACCCTTATGGTTATGTGAGTCCCCTTACAGTCATGGAAACTCTTCTTTCTCTTTCCAGGACATTCCTCGTTATTCCATTCTGCCATAAGATTTGCTTACTCAGCGAATCGCCTAACACTATATAACCTCGCCCATTCTTTCCCTTGTTCCCTAAGCTAGAGCTCCCTTCGAGTACCATCATTTGTACTTGAGTAGCCATTCCAATCTAGCTTCTCTGTTTCATCTCTTGTGTGTCTTCATCCTCCATATTGATTGGATGCTCCCTGAACCTCTGGGCAACCTTCGTGGTTGTATCTTTCCTCATAACTAAGTTGTTGCTTGTTGCACAACTTCCTTGTACCTTCACCATCGTTGCTCTTCTAGCACGACACATCCTCATTGTCGTTGCCTTTGTAGCATGACTCCTCATCCATTGTCTTCTCCAATACCTTTAGAAGAGCTTTGCTTGTCCCCACCCAGGCCAAGCTTAACATTACCTTGACCACTCCATCTACACCATCTTTGACCATTGCTGCTACCACCATAACACCACCCCCATCTAAACCCATTGATCAAATCAACTCTTATATAACATTTCTTAAAGGAAAAGGAAAAGACCCAAAACAAATTTTACAAACCCTCCAGATCTGCTTTGACGAAGAAGTCAAAACTACCTTTTCGGATTTTTAAATGGAGAAGGATGTTCAATGTCTCCTTCTCACAGTCTGAACCATGTATTTACTGCTCTAACAAATGAACAAACCTTGAACATTCCAGTAGAGCTATACACTGGTAGAGAAATCATCAAAACTATAGCCCTCATTGATTCAGGGGCAACAGGAAACTTCATTGATGCAAACCTCATCAAATGATGCTGGTTCCCCTGAATCCCTTTGAAACATCCACTTGCAGCTCTAAATGTCGATGGAACAAGCAACCGAGGAGGAATCATTAAACACGAAGTCCGAATGAACCTAGCCATTGATGACCACAAAGAGCGAATCGGACTGATGGTCACCCAACTCAAGAAACTCCAGATAATCCTTGGTTAAAAAAGTGGAACCTGAAGATAGACTGGACCCAGGAACAAGTTAAGATAGAAAGAGAAGATGAAGATGATATTAGGAATGTCGACATCTCCAGTTCTCCCTGGAACATTGTGTCTCTTTGTGAGTACCTCTCTGGAGAAGACTCGGGATGGACAGACATCAGCAAGATTACCTTGTCCATGGAGCTTGAGCAACAACAAGAAAAGACTCAAACAGTTCTCCCAACTTGGTGTGAAGACTTCAAAGATGTCTTCACAGAACAAACCTTCAATAAACTTTCTGAACATTACCCTTATGACCATGTCGTCGACCTGAAACCATCCTTTGTTCCAAAAATAGGTAAAACATATTACCTTAATCCAAAAGAGCATCAGGCTTGTCAGGAATTCATTGCCAAACATCTTAAATCTAGGCAAATAGTGCTGTCCACTTCTCCCCAGGCAGCACCCTTCTTCTTTATATCTAAGAAAGATGGGTTACTATGACCTTGTCAAGACTATCAGTACCTTAATGCTCATATCATTCATAATGCCTACCCTCTTCCTCTGATTTCAGAACTCATCAATGACATGAAAGATGCAAATATCTTCATCAAGTTTGATATTAGGTGGAGATACAACAACATTCATATTTAGAAAGAAGACCAATGGAAAATGGCCTTCATCACCCCTTTCAGTCTTTTTGAATCAATGGTACTTTTCTTCGGTCACAGCAATGCTCTCCCTACCTTTCAAACCTTTATGAACCACATCTTCATGGATATAATTACTGAATGATGGCTTAAGATCTATATGGACGATATAAACCTACATCACAAAAGGACACGATGTGTCCTACAATGGTTAAGGGAACACAAATTATCTCTAAAATTGGTCAAATGCGAGTTTGATGCCTCACAAATCAACTTCTTGGGTATCATCGTGGGCAATGGTTTAGCCAAAATGGATTCAGTTAAGCTTTCAGCTATCAGCTCTTGGAAACCCCCAACCACTGTTAAAGGAGTCCGATCATTCATGGAGTTTGCCAATTTCTACTGAAAATTTATCCCAAACTTCTCCAATGTTGTCACCCCTTTAAATCTACTCACCTGGAAAAACCAACCCTGGGACTGGACTCAGCTCCAGCAGCATGCCTTTGACTAGTTAATTAGTATATTCTCATCCACCCCAGTCCTCCATATACCTGATCTAACCAAACCATTCACTGTCATGACCAATGCCTCTCTAATCACAGCCAGAGCCATTCTTATGTAAGCTGACATCAACAGAGACCTCCACCCATGCTCCTACTTCTCCAAAATGTTTATCCCAGCTGAACACAACTATGACATCTATGATCGCAAATTGCTCACAGTAATCCTCGCACTTACTGAGTGGAAACATTATCTACTTGGCACCAACCACCCTGTCACCATCATCACCAACCATAAAAATCTCTCTTATCTAAAGGATCCTCACAAACTTTCTCGCTGCCAAGCCCATTGAGGTTTGTTCCTTCAGGACTTCAACATATTATGGAAAGTCATCCCCAGAACCCAAATGGGCCCAGCCAATGCATTGTCATAAAACTCAGAGGTGGATACATCAGAAGACAATATACATAGTTCCATCATCTCCAAACCTATTATTATCCATGCCCTTGACACTAGACTCACCAAGTTAGTTTGTGCTTCATCCAAAGGAGATCCATTAGTACTCTGCACAATTGAGGGCCTTGAGAAAGATAATCACTGTTCACTCGATCAGCCCTTATGGATTGGATCCTCAACAATGGACACCTATACTTCAAGGGTCATCTTTACATTCCCTCATCTGCTTGTTCTCCCATTCTAGCCACTATTCATGAATCACCAACTACAGGCCATCTAGACCAATTCTGAACCAAAGCCCTGGTAGAATGAGACTACTGGTGGCCAGGATTAGCTACCTGTTACGTTTTCCCCTATTCCCAGCCCCTATACTCTTTTCCTCACCTAATCAACATCGTCCTCGCACCTCAAGACTACATTCATCCTAGTCCATGATCTAGAAACCCATCCGTATCCTTGTCCCTGTCTACTCATGGCCTTCGTCTGAATTCTGTCCTCGTGCATTCGTCCTCATTCCTTCCTAGCCTTGTCTGGCATAATCTGTATCAATACCTCATCCTCGTCCTTGCCCACGTCCTTGACTTCGTCCTTATCCAAGTCTTGTATCATACTCCGTCATGAACACCCTTGGACTCCTCGCCCTCGTGTAGCTATCTATCGCCTCGTGCATACCTTGTTCTTCTTATCTTCGCTTAGTCATCATGTGAGTACCCTTACGGTCACATGAGTACCTTCACAGTCAGAAACCTTCTTCTTCCATGTTCCATGACTTTCTATCTCATTCTATGAGAACCCTCGCAGTATCTCGGGTTCTTCTTCACTATTCCATTACCTTCATTTGTATTCTATCTATGTCATGTGATCCGCTTACTCAGCGCATCACCCATCACTACTTATACCTGCCTGTAGCTCCATTCCCGTTTCCCTAAGCTAGAGCTACCTTCACCCTTTGAATACCATCTCTTGTATTCCAGTAGCTGTTTCAATCTAGCTCCCTTGTCTCGCCTCTAGTGTGTCTTCGCTCTCCACATTGATTGAGTGCTCCCCGTACTTCTGGGCTACCATTACAGTAGTATCTTTCCTTGATACTAAGTTCGTGCTTCTTGCACGACTTCCTCGAACCCTCGTCATTGTTGCACTACTCGCACAACACATCTTCGTCGTCGTTGCCTTAGTTGCATGACTCCTCGTATTTTGTCGTCTCTATTATCTCTAAAGGGCTTTGCTTGTTCCTACCCGGACCAAGCTTAACACTACCTTTGTTCGCAACTTTGTTAATGGATGTGCTGTTTGCCAACAGAACAAGGTCAACACACATCCAACAGTACCAATGCTTTTCTCCTGCCATTTAAACAAATCTCAGTGGATCTTATCATAGATCTTCCTGAATCCCAAGGATATGACTCCATCATTGTCATGGTTGACCATGGGCTTACAAAGGGAGTAATTCTCACTCCTTGCAAAAAATTGGTCTCTACTGAAGGAATTGCCCAACTTTTCCATGACTATGTTTTCAAAAGATTTGGACTACATGATTCAGTCATTTCAGATTGAGGTCCTCAGTTTGCATCTGCCTTCACTAGAGAGCTAGCGTGACTTCTCAAATATGATGTCAAGCTATCCACAGCATATCATCCCCAGACCAACAGACAAACTGAAAGAATGAATCAAGAATTAGAAACTTACCTCTGCATCTTTACCATGAATCAGCCAAGAAAATGGGCTAACCTCCTTACCACTGCCAAGTTTGCACACAACACTGCCCCCCATTCTTCCACCAAGACATCGCCCTTCTTGTTGATGCTCGGATATGAACCTCAAGCCTATCCATCAATTGGAAAGATGTTCCTCTCTGCTCTAGAATCTAGATTGTTCACTCTTGATAAATCAAGAAAAGAAGCTCTTGCTGCACATGACTCTGCCTGTCAGATCATGACTGCTCGAGTAACCAGACACTTTCTTTCTTGGAAAGTAGGAGCCAAGGTTTGGCTTGAAGCCACCAACCTCCATATCAAAACCTTATCCAGAAAACTCACACCCAAATGATACAGACCCTTTAAAGTTACTCAGGTACTTTCTCCTCTCTCATATCGACTTAAACTCCCACCAATGTGAAAGATCCATGATATCTTTCATGCCTCTCTCCTTTCATCATACAAGGAAATTGATGCACATGGTCCTAACTTCCTCTGCCCACTGTCTGACCTGATCAGATCAGAAGAAGAATATGAGGTGGAGTGCATCATCTTCCACAGAGGCAGTGCATCAAGAAGACAGTATCTGACCACATGGAAAGGCTATTCATCTTTGGAAAACACCTGGGAACCCAAAGGTAATCTCTGTCATTCACAGCAAATACTCGATCACTACAAAAGGGACAACCAACTTTGAGGAGGGGTTCAGACAAGATGTTGGTCTCTTCGTGAGTATCACCTTGAATGAACCACTTCTGTTGCTATCTTGAACATTATGTCTTCCCTGTCTTCATTGTCGCCATCCTCATCGCCATCCTTTTCTCTCATCACCTCTTGTATTTGAACCTGCTCAGTAAAACCATTGTTGCTGCCAATCAATCATGCTCTCACTCTGTTTACCACTATCCTGTCTGACCCAGGCCTATTGTTGATAATTGAAAACCTTCCATTGTACCACCAAGACATAACCTCCTAGGAATTGGTCAGATTATTTCATGACATAAGTAGAGTTCAACAGTTCCATACTTTAGTTGCCCTAAATGATTTATCTCCATTATATAGAGCACCAATGTGTTTCCTCTTGAATAACCTGCATTCTAACTACCTTGTACACCCATGGCTTTGCCACCTTCGTCAAGCAGATCCCTGGAGAATGCTTATTCCCTACCTTCTTGTCTATCTTCCACTCTATGCTCCCAGAAGAATGAGAGGTATACTTGTCGTCCACTGCACCTCCATCTCCAGCTCCATTATGTGTTCCTTCTCCTCAATTATCCACCACAATATCCTCTTCTTCAATCGCTTTACTCCATCACCTCTCTTCTCCTCCCCTGTCACCTACAGTCACTCCTTCTGAGTCCACTGCAGAATCAGGATCTACTGTGATAGGTGAAGAAGGACAATCCTCCATCGACAGAGAAGCACAATGGTTGTCCGAATCCTACCATATCTCTGGTGCAAATGGGGTAACCATCCTCTCAGCATCCACGCAGTTACTACCAACTGTTGTACATCAACGATCTGCTTCTGCTCTAACTAAATGCTTTTGCTGTCATTTATTGGGTCACTATCAAGAAGATTGCCTATTCTACACCTGCCCACACTGTCACCATATGGCACCAGGACACTCCCAGTATCTGTGCATTTGCACACAATGCGGCTTTTGCAGTCGTTGGGGACATTCCAATTGTTTCTGTCCTGTATGCTCATGTGCACTTTGTAATCAATCAGGACATGTGGTGGATGACTGTCCATTTGAACACCTATCTCTGGAGCAAGTCTTGGACATCTATGGTGGATGTTCCTTAAGCCATTCAGGAATGTAGTGTAGGTTTAGCATTTATTGAACCAGAGTTTTGATTGTACAAAGGGAGTAATGTTATAATTGTTTTCCTCTATTCTTCTGTCGTACTTCTTTCCTTCTACCAACCCACCATCCTCTTCAGTATTGTCTGAGTTACTTATGTTCACTTTCTACTCATAGTCTCATTTCATCCTTGTCTTATTCAACTATGACCCAGTTCCTGGAGGTACGCTTTACTTGTCTTTATCTCAAACACTTACTCCTTGGTCGAGTCTCTTATCTTGCCCTCGTAGTTCCTATTCCTTCATCCTTCTATAGTCTTCCATAGTTCTCTACTTTGGATTAGTCATTCCACAGTATCTTTCCATTTTTATCTTACCTGGGCTGGTCCTAGACTAAATCAACGATCACTATTTAAACATAGCTACACCATGTATAGCCTTTTTCCCCACTTGAAATCTATTCATATCATCTCCTAGCACAACTAAGTCTATTGAGGATGTTGCAACTCTTTATGAGCTCCTCCCTCAAGTAGAACTTCTTCAAGTTTGTTATCCCTAGTATCAAGGACTCTCCACCTTGTGTATCACACAAGGTGCAGTAGCGCTAGGTCTAACATTATACATGCCTACTAGGCTATGTCTACAATATATCCTTAGTAGGAAGGTTTCTAGACTAGTTCTAGACTTATGTGTGGCATGTAGCAGATGGTTGTGGTCTAGGGTATGTTGTACATGTGTAGGGTATAGGGCTAACTGTGTAATGCAAATGTAGTGAGGCATTGCATGAGGTATACCTGTACTAGAGTGCATGGTAATGAATTTAATGTAGAGTGACAGGAATCCATAATTTGGTCGAGCCCTTTGTGTAGCATATGGTCAGGGGTACCTACTTCACAGCCACTATGTTTGGTGGTTTACATTTCCCATAGTTGGTCCGCATATTTTGCAAATCTGAATAGACAGTC
>JBBPTP010000728.1:0-10560 GCA_038094195.1 Pulveroboletus aff. carminiporus | reverse complement strand
AGTTGAGAGATAGCCGCCTGAACCGCTACTTGTGAAAGCGCAAAGATCTTCTCAGCAGTCTTTTTGTTAGGACGCGTCTTTGGTTCCGTAAGGAACATCTTTCCTATAGCGTAGACCGAAACAAACTGTGCTGTACGAGAGCCCTCAAAAAGGAATGTTAAGTCAAGGGGAGACACGTACTAGCGAAGTCGATAGATTTAATGGACATTATCCCTGGATCACCAGGAGTCACTTCAAGCGGTGGACCGGATTCAAGGTTCTTCTGGATGCACAAGACTTCCTGGCCAGTAAGGAAAACAGCAATGCTATTGACCTTTTCCAAGAACGTTATTGAGGAAACGAGGAACCTTGCTAGGTCAGGTAGGTTCGGCAGTCGCTCCTTCAGACCGTCCTTCAGGACAAGCTCGACAGATGTCCATCCATCAGTTTCACATAGCTCCCGTTTTACATGCAGCTGAACGTTAGTGATTAGAATTCTCTTCCTGTTGGCACCACTATACTGACCCCGTCACCTTGAGACTTTTTCATTCGTAGAGATTGGCCTAAAAGACATCCCATCAACCATCAATGAGATCAATAAAGAAAAGGCTACCTTTGGACTTGAGGAGAGGCTGGTCGCACACGCCCAGGACGGTGTAAAACCCTAACATATACATAAGTTCTTTAGTGCTCGAAGATGGCCGTCGGCCTACTCACCGACCCCAAAAGTGCCGACTTTTTCTGGATCTTCATTACCGTTGGCTGTCAATGTATAGGACCGTGGATCAAACCGTGGCCACTAGAACAATTTACCGAGACGCTACCTATCACGCAGAGTCTCTTCCACTGGTCTTCGTCAACCAGGCCATCCCCATTGTCCCGGATGACCCATTTGCGTACCTACCATCATTTTAGCACTAAGAACATCATTGTCAGGCCATCTCACGTTAGCTCCTAGTGAAGCGTCGTCATGTTTGTCGCTGCTCTCTGTCAGGAAGTGTATTTCCACCCTTTCTGCGTTTGCATCGTCAGCATTCTGGATAAGCTCCCGAAACACTAGTAGTTCAGATTAGCAGAACGTCGCATAACACCACTGTAACGAACCGTCGAAAGGTCCTGAGTAGTCGGACAGAATTTTTTCCACTAGTGCTGGTTGATTGACCCCGACTTTCTCCCATTGCTGCAAAAATACTGTTTCTTAGCGCAGACCCATGCGAGGCACTAGGCACCCAATCAGTACATACCTCCAGCTCCCCGTTCATCACAGACAATATTTGGACCGTGGCTTAGTTTGCCGGTATTTAGAGGGAATGGGTGATCCAAATTGCCACTCGACGTTCGGTTCAATAGAGTAAAGTTGGCGCCAAGTTCATTCTCAGCTCCTGGAATGGCCAGCAAGTAGTAGTACCGTGTGATTGGAACGTGTTGATGGCGGGAACCATTGACCAACAATGGTGAAATGCGAGCGCTCGTTCAGATTTGCCTCGCCTACAGTGGCTCGGTGAGGCGCTTGTAGGTCGAGATTTGAGTGAGCTTCCAGTCACTTACCTGCTGCCAGCGTAACTGCGTCCTACTAGGACAAGACCGCGGACACATGGATAACACCGCAACGATAGTTTGCCTTATCCTAGCATCTGGAAGGGTGCTCTCATTGGCAGCCGACTACATCAAGGACGCTTACAATGATTCAGAAGAGTCCTTTACCCGGCTTCAGGATGACCTCAGACATATCTTATACGTTTGCAGTGACTTTCTTGACGATCTCTATTCGTCTACAGGTAGCGGCACCCTCCAACAATGGTCCGCTAACAAGTACCCTCAAAGGTGCTTGGATGCGTTGACCGAGATGGAGGCTTTGATTTCAAGGATCGATACTTCCGAGGTAGTGAATGGAGTCCATGGCACAGTCAAGTGCTTCAATCAACACCGCGCTCTTTTCCAAGCCTTGCTTGATGTGTATGTACTTCCAGCTCAGTATTGCAGAGGCCTGTCGGATGAACGAGATTCCAAGGAACATTGATTTCGTGGATACCACTGGCTCAGATGGCCTACTTGAGGTAATCCACGCTCCTTTTCTATTCCTACAACCTGTGGATTACCTGCAAATAGAAAGGGAGACTTAAAGTACGCTCTAGGCGTAAACCACGCTACGGATATTATCGTCACTCCGAGGTTTGTTGAACTGGTACTGTCACATGTCCATACTAACACTGTATAGCAGTTACCCGTCAATTCTGATAATACCTCGGATTCAGAGCAGTCTACAACCCATGGGCCCACTGACCAGAATTCCTGCCACGACCCGGAAGGGCAGCGCCACTCAGATGAGGTGACTTACTTACTTTTCTGTCGTTCTGTCTTTATGACTAGGTTCCGTTCAGGTTGTACAGGTGGGCGTCTCGGCATTTCCCCAGGAGGTTTGCACTGTTATGCTTGTGTGCATCCCATATTGACTCTGTCAAGCAGCCAACAACCTCATCCGGTCCGAATGACAACGCCGATGCTGTTCCTCCTCGTCAGAGTGGAGGTTTGTCAGATCTAACGAAAAATGTCAATCTGCGTGAATGGTTCAGAAGAGCAAAGAAGGAATATCGCTGGAGATCGAAGAGGGACAGTATCTCGCCTGCTGACCGTAGTTGCAAGGACCCTCAGCCAACAGAGATGGTGCCTACAGGTAGCAGATCAGAGATTGTAGCGCCAGGTAGGGAACGTGATGTGAGCCCCCAACGCTCCGTGCAGGTGTGTATTACTGATGATTGGGTCCCTAGCAAGTCGTTGGGGATTATCGAGTTGCTGGCAGAGACGAATCGCCATCCGTATCAAGTCATGACCAAGGATCTAGGGCCGCGCTGGCATCTACTCAAATAATACCACAGTCACAAGGCAACATAAGTTACCCCCCACAGATGCCCGACCCCCATTCGACTGGGTGTTGCTCAGCCCTTTTCGGTTGTTGTAAATAGGTAGACAAGTCGTGAAGCTATCCGATTCCGATACCTATTTTTACTAGCTACTTCGAACAAATGAAGTTAGTGTGACAAGGCTCAGGGTACCGAGTGAGACGAGAACAACACATGCTACGCTAAAGATCACGACAGCAACGAGAGAATTGGAACTAAGAATCTGGTATGCCAAAGCGATAAGGAAAAGGGTAATCCTGAACAACAAGTTGATAACCCGGAACGAGCAGAACCGAAAAGACTTACGACCAGATCGGCAGGACCATAGGTAGACTGTGAGTGATCGCAAGAAAAGGTATTCCCACTTTCTTGCTTATGCTCTGTAAAGTGTTGGCCTGTATAAAGACACCCCATGTAAGGAGTAATAAGTGGCATGCAAGTAGAGGCGACACACCGCAGTACTAGCAAACACAAGCCCAGGGTTGCTGTAAACTTTGAGTAGCACAAACGATATAATAATTGAAGCAAGTGTTGAAAGTGATGAGACATAGAGAATAATTTGCGGCCCGGTCGAGGGAAACATTGTGGCGTCGACTACTCCAGATATAGCAAGGAAAATAAAGTTCGCAATAAGCATCACTGTCGACTGCCGGGCGTAAGGAAGTACGTGCAGTAGAGATAAGAAGCTCTTACAAGGATTGTATATTGATACAATTCGTTTGTCATCCTCATCACAAAGTCTTCCCAGTGTGGCTGAATGATGATATGATCCGCCCAAACACGCCGCAGCCGAAGGGCATGTTCCTGGAGTGACCCACAAAATAGGATATTTATGGTCTTGAATACTAGCCGATCTTCCCAGTGATCTTCCCTAAAGATGTGCACGCCTGCGTCGAGACGTGCACATTCCTGTCCATGGAAGTTAACGAACTTATTACGCGCTAGTCATCGGTCAGTGTTATAAAAAGGCAGATAATTGGAACAGAGCAGCTACCGAACATGGACATGAGACGCGCTTCCCAAAAATTTCAATGTCATATCATGACAAAGGGATATGGACCTACCAGCAACACAGATGCTATACTCGTTCTGGGAATCCAAACCACCTATGGATACAATTAAGTCTTGTAAAGAACGAGGGTAAAGACATACCTGGCAGTAACTTAACAAGTTCCAGTAGTGAATTCAATCCTTCACGTGCGAAAGGGCTAAGTGAGCCATCGGACGTAGTTACGTCTAAACATTAAGTATGATATAAGTAGGTGGTGAGGATGTGATATATCAGGGACACACCAGCTTTGGCATAGCTCATCATTCCTCTCAGCTCATCATAGGTCCCTTTAGGAAAGTGGCGCTCATAAGGGTAATATTGACAATGAGACCTGGAAGTAGAGGAGCTAAGGTGGTTCACTGTCAATCGGGATTAGCGACTACTAGATGATAAAACGAAGTAGAGATGCACCTAAGATATGTGGAAGCGGGTATACCAATAGTATCCCTCAAGAAGATACTCTAGATATGTATTAGAAAGGAACCGCCAAGCGCCTGAAAACCCACTGATCTGGCTTGGTTGGGTAACACCTTTGAAAGTTTTTCGAAACAGTTTTCCTACTCTCACGTCAGTAAGCCAAAAGAGACGATGATTGATGTTGTCAACAAAGTAGTAATAGCACGTTTGTCCCGTGGCGCTAATTGGGCCCGCATTCAGCACGAGTTCCGTGTGGTCGTCAAGAAGGTTCTTTCGGGTAGCTTCATCAATGAGATGGCTCGCAGAAAACACAATGTCATCCCCAAACCCATTCTCCTCCGTGATGTACGTGTCGGTAAAAACTCGCTGGGAGAAGGGTCATCCCAAAGAGTCGAGGAAAGAATAGATATACCGCACCAACTCTGCATAATAAAAAAGGAGATTTCCCTCTGGGTGAACGAACCTTTGCCAGCCTGGTGGTGGTGGGGACTGCCTAAAATTACCTGGACAGTAAGATGAGTGTGCAGGACAAAATGACAGGCATACATAAGGTTCTCCTTTCCAGCGGGAATCCGAAAGTTGGTAAACATTCTAGGACATAGTGTGAGAGTTGAGCAAAACCTTTTCAATGGACATACCCGTCGTTTCTATGCTCGGCATATCGTGTTGCCCCATCAGCAATCCCTGGTTGAACACTCCAGGCTGGTTCATACCGCTTCGAGCGTCTAATCGGTCCGACGGCAGGAGACTCGGTCACTAAGCTTGGACCAGCCAAACTGTGGTGCGGAGCTGGTGTGTTGAGAATTTGGGAGGAAAGAGACTTCGTATCTGGCAGTTGGATCACAACATGATGATTGGTCGCTGAGAGGTGGGTGCCACCTGAACACAGTATATGATTCAGAGATGGTGGGTCTGTGAAAAACGTTGCTTTGAGCCGTTGGATAGAGCGCCAAAGTGAAACAAGCCGCCTGAAAGTTGCGGTGGAATTGACGATGAAGAACGAGCGTAACCGAACAGCCAACAAGAGCAAGGACTTGAAGCGGCATAATGAACACCAAGACAACATGTTGGAATGTCCGAACGCTGGGCTACTAGCTTCAAGAAATCGACTTAGGTACATAATAGGTAAAGCACAGCGGACTTGTCCCTTTACGGTAGAACACGAGAGTACATAGTGACAACATAGAGCATGGATCGTGACCGGTCAACCTGAATCGTATTCTGGTATTGCTGTAGTCAATTGCGTCTAGCAAAAAACCACAGTATCATACAACTCAGTGCACCAAAACAGAGGAGAATGAAGTACACCATGCCAAAAATCATGCGGACAATCAAATGCGCTTGGACAAAAATATAGTAGGCCAGAGCAATGAAAAAGAGGAAGATTCTGTCGACCGAGGTGACAACATGCGGTGAGTAAAACGGAGAAAACTCACGACCAGATCAGTAGAGCCATAGGTAGGCTGTGTGTAATTGCGAGATAAGGAATTCCCACTTTGTCACTTATGGAAAACATGATGCTCGCCTGCTAG
Source organism: Pulveroboletus aff. carminiporus (assembly GCA_038094195.1). NCBI lineage: Eukaryota > Fungi > Basidiomycota > Agaricomycetes > Boletales > Boletaceae > Pulveroboletus > Pulveroboletus aff. carminiporus. The sequence goes on along the minus strand of JBBPTP010000728.1, from coordinate 4,681 downwards.
CCGATGTATCAGAAGCAGTACGCACATATGACGGGGAACGCACTGCAGTAGTAGGGTCAACAAACTTCGGATTAGCATACACATTCAGTAACATGAATGACACCACAATCGAGGTGATTGTCATAAGTGCTGAGCCATAGATGATGTCTTGCGGTGGGGCCGTTACACCTGGTACAGCAAGGAATGCCAGGTTTGCGGCAAGTATTACTGTCGACTACCCACTGTGAGATACAGTCAGGAAGGAGAACAAAGCATTCTTACAAAGATTGTATACCGACTCAGTTCACCCGTCACCCTGGTCACAAAGTCTTTCCAGCGTGGCTGAATGATTGTATGATTTGCCCACACACGCCGCAGCCGAAGGGCATGTTCCTTGAGTGACCAAAACAAAAAGAAGTTCATGACCCTGAAAATTACCCGGCCTTCCCAGCGATCCTCTTCAAAGACATATGCGTCTGCATCGAGACGTGCACATTCTTGACCATGGAAATTTACGAACTTGGCGCGAGCTGGTTTGTTAGTCAACATCACAGCAGACAATCAAATGAATGGGGCGCTTGCCGAAAGTCGACATCAATCGTGCTTTCCAGAACTCTTGAGTATCATGTTATGACGATGGAAATGTAGGATTACCAACGATGCACATGGTATATACGTCGGATGTTTTTGCATCATCTGCGTGAGTATTCAGGATCGACGATCGATGTACGATGGCAATAGCCCTACCAACAATACAGACGGCGTGGCCGTCAGGCGCTTTGGCATCATCTGTACAAGTAATCAGGACCACGAATTGATACATGTGTCAAAGACATTCCTGGCGGAGAACTCACTATATCTAATAGTGAATTCAACTCCTCTAGTGCATATGGACTCAGAGAGGCATCAGACGTCGTTATGTCTGCCGGTTGAATGCGATGTGAGTCTATGAGTTTACAGTTTGCAAAGGCCACGCACCAGCCTTGGCGTAACTCAGCATTCCTCTTAGCTCGCCAACGACCTCTTTGGGAATTTGACGATTGTGGGGGTAGTACTGACAATGAGACCTAGAGGGGAGTTGACTTGGACGACAACTGCATTATTAGCAAGCGTTAGACGACATGATAGCAGGTGCTTGCCTACGATGCACAGGGGGGGCTTACCAATAGTATGCTTCAAGATAATACTCTTTGCATGCGTCAGTAAGGAAAGGCTGAATAAATAATCAACGCACTCATCTGGCTTGGCTGGGTAACCCCTTTGAATGTCTTTCGGAACAGTTTTCGTACTTTCACATCGGTAAGCCAAAAGAGACAACGATTGGTGTGGTCGACGAAGTAGTAGTAGCACGTCTGCCCAGCAGCAGTACCCGAGGTCACATTCAGCACAAGTTCCGTGTGATCATCCAGAAGGTCCTTCCGAGTAGCTTCCTCGATAAGCTGCTTTGCAGACAACGCAATGTCATCTCCAAGCCTATTCTCATCTGTAATGTACGTGTCTGTAAAGACTCGCTAGGAAAAGGTCAATTCGACGCGATAGGGGGAAAATAAACTAATCAGCACCAAGTCTTTATAATAGAAAAAGACATTTCCTTCTGGATGAATGAGCCATTGCCAACCCAATGGCGGTGGCGATTGTCTAAACTCGAAGTTATAGGATGAGACTACGTAAAGTGGACGACAGTCATACTTGAGAACCCTTCCAGCGGGGATTCGAAAGTTGCTATATTCTCTAGGACCTAGCAGCGTGGGTGTCGAGTAGACCGTTTTCAAGGGACGTACCTGTCATTTCTACGCTCCGCGTATCGTGTTGCTCCATCAGCGACTCCGGGTTGAGGTTTCCAGGTGGGTGCGAGCCGCCCCGAGCACCTGACAGATTCGGTGGCAGCAGACTCAGTCGCTGCACATGGACCAGCTAAAGTGCGAGTTGGAGCAGGTGTGCTAAGCGTCCAAGAAGGAAGGCGAGGATTCGCTTCCGGCAGTTGGATCACCACATGGCGAGTTGGAGCTGGGGCATGGGCGACGTCTGAACATAGAATATGAGATGGCAGGTCAGAGGAAAACTTTGCTTTGAGTCCGAGTCGTTGGACATAGCGCCAAAGGGAAACAAGCCGCCCGAGGGTTGCGGCAGAATTGACAGTCAACCATGAGCGAAATCGGATAGCCAAAGAAAGTAAGAACTTGAAGAGATGTAGTGAACGTCGTCTGGACGACATGTCGATACCGACTAGACCTTACAAACGGAGGTGTACAGTACGCTCAAGCCTTTGACTTACACGTGGATGCAGCCCGAGTCGAATAGGTGAAGACACTTTGACCACGTCGGTGACAGTATGCAATTACTATATCCACAACGATGATATACACGGCGTAATAAGTATACTACCATGCAATGAAACATGAACATTTCCAAGTATCGGTCTGAGTCCACATTTCCAGCAGTAAACGGCCTTTCGTGCACGTTACAGTAAAGGTTGGTCAGCACAGGACCAACGTGCAAGTGCGCAGCCCAAGAGTGCGACGCACGGTGTTCCCCCAAAAAACCAGTAATTTCGATCAGTATTCAAGAATGAATGAACCCACTTGGCGGGGATGCAGCTGAGCCATCAGGGTTGAGCTAATGTATGACACACTTGGACTCCTGCCTTCTAGCCGCCAACGTGCAATGTTTCGGTAGATCTAGAACAAATGTGGAATAAGATACGTTGCTGAGACACATACCTATCATCGTTCGTACTCTTAGTCACTCGGTGTGTTGTGTCCTTCCACGGGGCTGAACATCCTGGCAAACAGGAGTAGCCAGACTATGTCGAAAGACTGGCCACTTCAATGACAACTGGTTCAGCTGGTATCGGTGGACTCACTGCGTCGTAGGCTGGACATGGTGCACCAGGACTGTCGCCAGAGCAAGAAGGTTTGGCAGTTCTACCACCGTGTGATGGCCGGGTTGGAATCGTGTGAACAGATGTACAGGACACCAAGAAAACATGGTCACCTGTGTCTGGAACGCCGTTGTTCATCACCCCACGTTCATCGTCTCTTGGAGTCATCGCGTCCCCGATGGTGAGTATACATGTTGCACTAGCGTTTCCCGATGGTGTCACCAAACTATTCCCGTCTCCTAGCAGAGTTTCAATGAGGTGGTAAGCGCTTAGTACTGTGATCCTCGCCGTGCCTCTCAATCGTCCAACCTCGTCATCCTCGAACGCTTATTATAGCTCGTATGTCATGGTACTTCATCCAGGTAGATTGTACTGATCCTGTTTTCCCATTTTAGCCTGTAGGTTCACGTGTAGCTCTGCTCTAGTCAAGGCTGAACACAAATCTCATTGTATCGTCGTTGGGGTGATGCAGCTAATTTACGCCGACAATACATCGTTGAACGCTTGGCGTCAGGGAGACCTGACGTCTGCTGTTTCGATCTGTTCACAAGGAACACAGGGTGTTGAGCATCACAGACTCGCTAACCTTGCCCTTGTTAGAGCCCGCTTAGGACAATGGGATTTGGCAGAACAGGCTGCGCGTGCAGTAACTTGTTATCGTTGCTTCGTTGCGTACATTCTAATTTCGTTTTTGCAAAGGCAATCCAGGTCCAATCTACAGTTTTAGCCCACGTCGCAGTGGGCATCGCGCTTGGTGGCCAAGGCAAGCTTGCTTCCGCAAAACGGGAATTCAATCAAGTATTTCTGCGTCATGCGCCCAAGAACAATTGCCTTCTCCTGATTATCAAGGTATTGTCCAGGTCTATGCAGTGGATCTTACTGATGAACTGATCATCGTATATAGTCCATTATCATCTTCGTGGCTGGAGACCATGACGAGGCTACGAGGCGCGTGGCGGACCTCGTAGAAGTTTGTGAGGAAACTAATAAGCCATTATGTCGTGCAGTCCAGGTACGCGTTGCGGCTTATAGGCTCCACGATTACTCCGATAACCTTCTGCAGGCGCAAATGCAACTTCTTGTTGGGCTGACCGCTGTGGGTGAACAAGATTATCAGGAAGCGCTGGGATTGTTTGCCAGCGCAGGCGCTTTGACACCTTTCTTGCAACTCCCAGAACTCGAGACTATATCATTAGTGGGCCACTCACTTGCATGTATCCTCAGATGTTCACAACTTCCATTAGATATTTGGGTGGGATTTCGACTCGCTGTTACTTGTCATCCGCCAGCAAACATGTGAAGCACTGTATGGGGCGTCCCGGATGGGTGAAGCAGTCCAGTCGTTACGAGCTATGTTGAACGAGTTTGAAGCAGAGATGACGGTCAGTGCAAAGCTGAGCGATTGGGTTCAAAGTAAGTTCATCGTCGACAGCTACTTTAGTTTTGTTTGCCGACCGTTTCTATCAGACTTCACACGCAAGTGCGCTGAGGCGTCACAAACTGCAGGTGACATGGCCGTAGCTAATGGCAAACACGACGAAGCTATTGTACATTACTCTGTGGCATTGTCCCTTGATCCACCTTCGCGGGCAGATCTCTTCCTAAAGCGAAACCAGGCGCGATTAGCTGCCAAGGCCTGGGATGATGCCATGAAGGACCTGGACGGGGTTGGTGTGCCTTTGTGTTGCCACGTCCATCCAGTTGTCTCACCTTTCACTTGAAGGCTGGATCTTCCCGATTTACCTTGTATACACAGATTGGTGAAGCCTTACTTGCGGCTGGTCGCATGAAAGAGGCTACGGATATCCTTCTGAGGCTGAG
>JBBPTP010000726.1:0-14133 GCA_038094195.1 Pulveroboletus aff. carminiporus | reverse complement strand
GACCCGAATCGACGACCAAGGGATCCTCAGTCAGATCCTCTTGGGTATTCCCCTCATCTGCTCTCTCTTAAGTCTAAGCTGCCTAGTGGTAACCTGAAAGCTCTAGTAGCAATTAGGGTTGTTTCAAGAATTGAGTTCGAGATCTTTGCTGACCCAAGTATTCATAAGCCATGTGATGGATTTATGTGTGGAGTTGGTCAATTTGAAAGCCTCTTTAACGGCTTTGACAAAGTCGATCCATGTGCTGGTAGATACAGTGGATCTAGTGATGCACTCTTTTCTGAACGTGTTTGCCCAATGGGCAGCAGGACCTTTGGTCATATATGACAAGGTGAAGGCAATCTTCTTCTTGTCAGTATCATATACCTTGTCATTGGTATCTAGATAAAATAAGACACTTCCAAGCCAAGGTTCAAGAAGTTCTTCTAAACCATCATACAGTTTGGGGGCATTGATTTTAAGTTCGATGGGTTTTGATGAGGACATGGTGGGGCGATGATGAATTGGGGAAGGAGCATGGAAAATTTGACCTGTTTGAGGTCTTGAGGTAGGTGACGCTGGAATTGGCGATTGAGGAATTACTAATGGGGCAAGGTCTGAGGCTTCATCTTCCTGAAATAGGTCAACGTCTGAACCTGAAGAGTTTTCTTCTTCAGTATCTGGAAAATCTGGGGGATGATCTGAATTAGATCCTTGGAGATGTCGTCTTTGTTCTTGGGCGAGGAGTAAGTGTGGCCAAGAAGGCTGGGTTAGATTGAACCATGAGGAAGATATGTTGATGGCATGTACAGTGACAGCCAATGAGAGGGCAAGCTAGAGCTTTTGTTAAGCTTGGCCTGAATAGGGCAAGCAAAGCCCTCTAATGATATCGTGGATGATGATGGACAAGAAATTGTGCACAGAAGGCAACGACGACAAGGATATGTTGTGCTATAAGAGTTATGATGGCAAGGGTATAAGGAAGTTAAGTGATGAGCAATGACTTAGAAATGAGGAGTGATACTACCACGAAGGTAGTCCAAGGATTCAGGGAGTGCTCAATCAATGTGGAGAGCAAAGACACACAGGAGACAAAACAAGAGAGCTAGATAGGAGGCAAACTACCAAAGGATACAAGGGACGATATCCAAGGGAGCTCTAGCTTGGGGAAAGAAAGTGGATACAACAAAGTATATATAGTGAAAGGTGATTTGCTGAGTAAGCAAATCATGAGACAAAATGGAAGGTGAATGAAGGTCATGGAATCGTGAAGAAGAATATCCATGACTGTGAAGGTATTTACATGACTGTAAGGGTACTCATGTGATTAGTAAGTGAACAAGAAAGGAAAAAAATACACATAGAGGGTTAAGTCTGGGATAAGTCATAACAGTCAGAGTCTCCAATCAAGTTCTTTTGATTCTCATCACTACTAGTGGAGAGTCTCTTGATTTGATCCATTCTGTTAGACCTAGTGCTAAATGCTAGGGATAACTTCAACTCAAGGGAGGTTCTACTAAGAGAGGAGCTCACAAAGAGTTGCAACATCCTCAGTAAAACTTAAGTTGTGCTAGGTGAAAAGTACTAATAGATTTAGAGTGAGGAAAAGAATTATATGATGTGAAACTACAGGTTAAATAGTGATCACTGATTTGGTATAGGGCTGGCCCAGGAAAGATATAAAAGAAAGAGACTGCAGATTGAGTAATCTGCAGTGGAGCATTATGGAAGACTATAGAAAGTATGAGTAAGCTGGAACTACAAGATTGATACAGAAGAATTGGCTGAGGAGGGATTGTCTATAGTTAGAGACAAAAGAAACAAGACCTACTCCTCTAGAAGCCAAATTATAGAAGGATAAGCTGAGGATGATGAGGAGTATTACAGGTGCACTCTACATCTATAGTGCATTATGATTATTGAAGCTACAAGCACTACAAACACAAATTATCATTTTCCTAAGTCTTATCTTATCAGTACTAGTTTTACTGATTACTCTTTATTTTCACATCTTCACATCTTCACATGTGCACATGGTCACATTTCACATACTTACATTTTCACAACTTCATGTTATCACTTCTTGATGGAGTCATGCTTTCATGATCATCATGACTCCTATTTTTATGAGTCATGATCATACCACACCTGATACTTGAGGCATCAGGCTATGTCTTCCATTCTGCCACAACTATGCTTCTCATTCACATTAGATCCACATCCTAGATATATGTTTATACTTCTCTTCCATTCTTACTTATTAGATATGCATTGTAACATCATGGACTACATAGGATATCTCTAGATGAGCCATCTATAGGGACAAACATAGATAGAGTACATATACAACTCCTGTAAAGCCAGAAGACTCTAACCAAGTCTTTTCTGGAGCTTTTTCTATTAACAATAAGCACTATTATCTTCACTCCATAACTCTGATTCCCTAGCATAAGTTAGCTAGGTCAAAATAAGACTATCTTGATAAAGGATACCACAAGAATAACAAGACACTTTCCTTGGACAACCACTATTATCTCTTGACAGCTACACCTCAGGGGTTTAGAGTTGTTTCAAGGAGAAACTAGTAATAAAAAATGTTCATAAACATACCAGATTATTCCCAATAGGATGTTAGATTATTTGAAAGAGAGGAGAGCAATGGAAGGATAAAGGAAATGAATTGTAACATTATCCTCTTCATACAATCAAAACACTGATTTGATAAACACCAGATGCATGCTATGCTGAAGAAGATGATGGGGAGCATCCTCCAAAGATATCCAGGGCTTGTTCTGGAAAAACATATTCAAATGGACAGTTGTCCATAATGTGCTCAGATTGATTGCAAAGCACACAAGAGCAGATTGGGCAGAATTGGTCTGAATGTCCTCAACAACTGCAAAAGCTGCATTGGGTGCAGATATACAGATACTGGAGGTAATCAGGTGCTGATACATGGCAATGTGGGCAGATGTAATGTGGGCAGTCCTCTCAATAGTGACCTAGTAGATGAAGATGACAGTGAAAGCACTCAGTTAGAGTAGATGTGGGTCAATGTTGTATGACAGTAGGTAGGTGCTGAGTAGGTGCAGATAGAATGGTTATACCATTTGCTTCAGAGATATGATATGACTAAGATAACTGCATTGCTGTTCTGTCAACAGAATGTTCCTTGGCTTCATCCATCAAAGTAGAGGCTGACTCTTCAGTGGACTCAGAAGGAGCAATGGTTGGTGATGATGGAGGTGATGATAGCTGATGGAGGAGAGTAACTGGAGATGAGGGGACTGTGGATGATGATCAAGAAGAGAGAACAAGCACTGGAATAGGCAAAGGTGGTGTGGTGGATGACAGATATCTTTCTCATTTTTTAGGAAGCATAGAGTGGAAAATTGGTGAGAAGATGGGAAAGAGGCATTCTCCAGAGATCTGTTTGATGAAGGTGGCAAAGTTATGGAAGTATAGAAGGGTGAGAACATGTTGTGGAAGACTATTCAATAGAAAATGCATTGGTGCTCCATATAATAGAGATAAATCATTTGGTGCTATGATATGGTGAAAACATTGAACTCAGCTCCTGAAAGGTAGTATTTTGGTGGTATAAAGGAAGATTTTCAATGATCAACAATAGGCCAGGATTGAAGAAGATAGTGGCAAACAAGGTGAGAGCATGAGCAATTGACAGCAACAACAGCTTTACTGAGAGAGTTCGAATATGTGAAGTGATGAGAGAAGAGAATTGTGATGAGGATGGTGATGATGAAGAGTGGGAAGACATAATGTTCGAGGTAGTAGCAGAAATGGTTCATTCAAGATGATACTTATGAAGAGATCAACAACTTGTTTGAATCATCTTTAGAGCTAGTCATCCTTTTTATAGTGATAGAGGATCTGCTATGCATAATTTCTGACTTCCAGATGCTTTCCAATGATGGATAGCCTTTTCATGCCATCAGGTATTGTCTTCTTGATGCACTGCTCCTATGGGAGATGATGTGCTCCACCTCATATTCTTCTTCAGATCTGATCAGGTCAGGTGGAGGGTGGAGGAAGTTGGGACCATGTATATCAGTTTTTTTATACAATGAGAAAAGAAAAGCATGGAAAATATTGTATATCTTCCAGATTGGGAATAATTTTAATCTATAGGAAAGAGGAGAAAGTACTTGGACAATCTCAAATGGACCATATTGTTTGGGGGTGAGTTTTCTGGATAGAGTCTTAATGTGGAGATTTGGCCCCTACTTTCCATGGTATAAAGTGCCTGGTTACCTGGGCAGTCATGATCCATTGGGCTGAATCATGCACAGCAAGAGCTTCTTTTCTTGACTCATCAAGAATAACTAATCTGGACTCAAGTGTAGGGAGGAATATCTTTCCAATTGGTGGATAAGCTTGAGGTTCATATCCAAGCATCAATGAGAAAGGGGATACTTTGGTGGATGAATGGAGGGCAGTGTTATGGGCAAATTCAGTGGTGGTAAGGAGATCAGCCCATTTTCTTGGCTGATTCATAGTGAAGATATATAGGTAGATCTCAAGTTCCTGATTTATCTGCTCAGTTTGTCCATCAGTTTGAGAATGATATTCAGTGGACAATTTGACATCATACTTGAGAAGTCTAGCCAATTCCCAGTGAAGGCTGATGCAAACTGAGGGCCTCAATCTGAGATGATTGATTCATAAAGACCAAATCTTTTGAAAACAAAGTCATGGAAGAGTTGGATAACTCCTTCTACAGTGATAGATTTTTTGCAAGGGGCAAGAATTACCCCCTTTATAAGCCCATGGTCAACCACAACCATGATAGAATCATATTCTTTAGACTCCAGCAGATCAGTGATAAGATCAACAGAGATTTGCTTGAATGGTAGGGTGAAATTAGATGAAATTGAAGAGAGGGTTGGTATGGTGGGATGTGTGTTGACCTTATTTTGCTAGCAGATAGCATAGCCATTTATGAAGTTATGAACAAAAGTAGCCAATTCTGGCCACCAGTAATCCCTTTTAATGAGAGCCTTCATACAGAATTGGCCTAAATGGCCTATGATGGATGACTCATGGATTGTAGCAAGGATGGGGGAGCAAGCAGATGGAGAAATGTAAAGATAATCTTTGAAATAAAGGTGTTCATTATCTAGAGTCCAGTCAGTGAGAGCTGATCTGAAGAAGAGAGGATTGTCTTTTTCAAGATCTTCGATGGCATGGAGTACTAAAGAATCTTCCTTGGATGAGGAGCAAACTAATTCAGCAAGTTTAGTATTGAGGGCATGGATTACAATGGGTTCTGAAACAATAGAACTATGTATGTTGTCTCCAGAGGTATCCACCTCTGAGTTTCATGACAATACATCAGCTGGATCCATTTGAGTGCTAGGAGTAACCTTTCATAGGATGTCAAAGTCCTGGAGGAATAGGCCCCAATGAGCTTGTTGATGAGAGAGTTTGTGAGGGTCTTTTAAGTATGAAAGGTTTTTATAGTCTGTGATAATGGTGACAGTGTGGTTTGTACCAAGTAGATAGTGTTTCCACTTGATAAGGGCAAGGATAACAGCAAGCAATTCATGATCATAAATGTCATAATTTCTTTCAGCAGGAATAAATGTCTTGAAGAAGTATGAATACAGGTGAAGGTCTCCATTGATGTTGGCTTGCATTAAGACAGCTCCAGCAGCAATCAGGGAGGCATTGGTCATGACAGTGAACAGTTTAATCAGATCAGGAATGTGAAGGACTGGAGTAGATGAGAATATATCAATCAATTGGATGAAGGCAGTTTGTTGGAGTTTCATCCAATCTCATGGTTGGTTCTTTTGAATAAGCAGATTTAGAGATGCAACAATGTTGGAGAAGTTGGAAATGAATTTTTGATAGAAGTTAATGAATCCCATGAATAATCTAACCTCTTTAACTGTGGTTGGAGGTTTTCATGAGCTGATGGCTGCAAGTTTCACTGGGTTCATCTTGGCTAGACCATTACCTACAATAATTCCAAGAAAATTGATCTGAAATGCATCGAAGCTGCATTTGGACAGTTTCAAGGATAGTTTGTGCTCTCTTAGCTATTGAAGCACATGATGAGTCCTTTTATGGTGTAGATTCAGGTCATCCTTTATACAAATTCCCATATCATCCATGTAGATTTTAAGCCAATGTTCTGTGATCATATTGGCAAAGATGTGATTCATAAACATTTGAAAGGTAGTGTTAGACCTAGCTCTTGATGCTAGGGATAACTTGGACTTGAGAGAGGTCTGACCAAGGGAGGAGCTCATAAAGAGTTGCAACATCCTTGAACAAACTTATTGCTAGGTAAAGTGTACAATAGATTCAAAGTAGAGAAAAGTGTTACAAGGTGTCAAGCTAAGGTTTATGTAGTGATCACTAATTTATACTAGGGCTGGCTCCAAGAAGATGTAAAAGGAAATGAATGCTATGAATTAGCTAAACTGCAGCAGAATATCATAGAATGTTGAAGAAGGATGGAGGATAGGAACTACAAGGCCAATACAATAGAATTGGCCAAGGAGTGAATGTTTATTACAAAGAATAGGAAGACTTGCCATAGAGCTGATTCATAAAGAAACCAAATGCAGATTCACAGGAGAGATAATAAGCAAGAAGTAAGTAGTCATAGTTCTTACTATTCCTAAGATGACTGCAGGTTATGTGAAGCAAAGCAAAGCGATAGAAGCAAAGGAAAAAAGGATTGTAACAGGTAGGGAAAGCATTGCTATGAGCAAAGAAAAGCATGGTGAGTTCAAACAGACTGAATGGGGTGATGAAGGTCATTTTTCATTGGTCTTCTTTCTGGATATGAATGTTGTTATATGTATCTCCATCTGATGTTGAACTTGGTGAAGATGTTCATGTCTTTCATGTTGTCAATAAGCTCTGAAATAAGAGGAAGAGGATAGGCATTGCAGATGGTGTGAGCATTAAGGTATTGATAATCTTGGCAAGATCATAATGATCCATCTTTCTTTGGAACAAAAAAGAATGGCACTGCTTGGGGAGAAGTAGATGGTACTATTCATCCAGACTTGAGATACTCAGAGATGAATTCTTAACAAGCCTCATGCTCTTTCAGGTTAAGATAGTAGGTTTTGCCTATCTTTGAAATGAAGGAGGGTTTAAGGTTGATAACATGATCATAGGAATGGTGTTCTGGAAGCTTGTCAAAGGTCTGTTTAGCAAAGATGTCTTTGAAGTCTTTACACCATGATGGCAGAATAGTTTGAGTCTTTTCTTGTCATTGCTTCAGCTCTGTGAATAGAGTAATCTTGCTAATGTCAGCCCACTCCAACTCTTTCCTGGGGAGGTACTTATGAAGAGACACAACATTCCAGAGAGAACTAGAGAGGTCAATATTCCAAATATCTTCTTCGTCATTTCTTTCTACCATTAGTTTCTTCTGGGTCCAATCAATCCTTGAATTCCATTTCTTTAATCAGGGCATTCCAAGAATAATCTGGGGGATCTTGAGTTAGATTACCATCAGCCCAATGCATTCTTTATGGTTATTAATAGCTAGGTCCATTTGTGCTTCATGTTTGATAATACCTCCTTGGTTCTCTGTTCTATTGACATTGAGTGTAGCGAGGGGTTGTTTTAGGGGTATTCAAGGAAACCAGTGTTGTTTGACAAGGTTTGTATCAATAAAGTTTCCTGTCACCCCAGAGTCAATAAGGGTGATAGTTTCAATGATTTCTCTTTCCATATATAGCTTAATAGAGACTCTCAAGGTTCATTCATTTGTCAATGCTACAAATACATGGGCTAAACTATGAGAAGGAGACATTGGGCATCCTTCTCTGTTTAAAAATATAAGGGAGTAGTCTCAGCTTCTTCATCAAAGCAGATCTGGAGTGTTTGCAAGATCTGCTTTAGGTCTTTCTCTTTTTCTTTCAGAGAAGTAATATATGAGTCAATCAGGTCAACAGATTTGGATGAGGAAGGTGTTGTGGTGGTTGCAGCAATGGCTGGGAAAGGTGTAGGCAAAGTGGTCAAGGTGGCTTGAACTTGAGTAGGTGCAGGTCTAGGAGGAAAAGTGACTCTGCAGTTCTGGGCAGAATGTCCAACCTTTCAGCATTTGAAGCATTGGTTCTCTTTGATGTAACAAGCTTACTCAGTAGGAGTGAGTTTCTTAAGGTGGATGGCATCAATGTCCATGACATTGGGATCTCTAGTATGAGTAGATGAGGAGAAAGTGTGGCAGACCCCTCTCTTGAGGTCTTCAATTTTCATGAGCTGTTGGTGGTAGATCTTTGCCTTCTCAATCCAATCCTGGATTGTGGTGGCAGGTTTTTCAGCTCCAAGGATCATAATGGTGAGTTTTTGATCTAGATCCATAGAAAAGTCATTGATCAGGGCATGGTCTTCAATTACTCTGGCCTTAGCTGCCAGAGCCTGAAACTGGATGATATATTTCTGGAATCCATTGTTCTTCTTGGTTTTGGTTTGGACAAGGCAGTGAAGCTTCATTCAAGCCTTAGCTTTAGAGTCAAATGGGAAGAAAGTGGACTGGAAGTCTTCAGTAAATTTGTTGAAGGTTTTCTTTGTGGCATTGATGGCAGCATCACCCATTTTGTCATACCACATCTCAGAAAACTGGATTCCTCTGCCTTTACTCATCTTGTTAAGGCAGGTCAAGATCTTGGTGGCATTGTTAAAGTAGATCAATTTGTTGACAGCAAAGTAGACATTCATTGCCTTAATCCATTGAGTGGATTCATCAGGTTTTTCTGAAAAGTCTGCTGGGAGGGCAGCCTTGACTTCCAATCAAGTGGTAGACATGGTGATCTGTGGTGGACTGGATGAAGGACTAGGTGAGGGGCTGGTGAAAATGAAGCTAGGTGATCTAGGTGCAGTGATCTGGGGCAAGGGCTGTGGGGCTAGGATTCTGGATGTGCTATAACTGGGGTGACTGGGTTGCTGGATATATACCTGGTTGGTAGATATATCTGGTTCTGGAGAATAGAGCTAGGTTGATTGACTGGGATGACAAAGTGATTTATCAACTAGGTGGTAACTGGATTTTTGGTTGGTCTTTCTCTTCACTGAGAGGTGGTCTGATGGTGCTGGATGCTATGGTAATGAGGGGAGGTGGTCCTACTCCAATAACAGGAGAAACAAGGGTGACTTTGAATCTTTTGTTAGACCTAGCACTAAACACTAGGGATAACTTCAACTTAAGGGAGGTTCTACTAAGGGAGGAGCTTACAAAGAGTCACAACATCCTCAGTAAAACTTAAGTTGTGCTAGGTGAAAAGTACTAATAGATTCAGAGTAAGGAAAAAAATTATATGATGTAAAACTATAGGTTAAATAGTGATCACTGATTTGGTATAGGGCCAGGCCAGAAAAGATATAAAAGGAAGAGACTGCAGATTGAGTAATCTGCAGTGGAACATCATGAAAGACTATAGAAAGTATAAGTAAGCTGGAACTACAAGACCAATATGGGAGAATTGGCCAAGGAGGGATTGTCTATAGTTAGAGACAAAAGAAACAAGACCTACTCTTCCAGAAGTCAAATCATAGAAGGATAAGCTGAGGACAATGAGAAGAAACTAGTAATAAAAGATATTCATAAACATACTGGATTATTCCCAACAGGACGTTAGATTGTTTGAAAGAGAGAAGAGCAATGGAAGGATAAAGGAAATGAATTGTAACACATTCTCTTTTCCATCCTCTTATCTTTTGAATAATGACTCAATTCAGTGCTGTATAGTGCTGTAATTCTTTAGTAGTTGTATCATTAGAACTTGATTTCATCAAACTCAACAACAGTCTTGTTTGCAAGTATATACCAAGGGCTATTACTTTTCTAGCTTCACTTTAAGTAGTGTATGGAGTTTTACATGCTTGGCTAAGTGCCAAACTCCTTGTTAGAAAGTTACTCAGCTGTGTCAAGTGGGCATGAAGTGGAGCAGCCTGAAACAATCCTAAACTTCTAAGATGTAGCCATCAAGAGGCAATAGAGAATGATGTTTTGTTATCCTTGTGATAACCTTTACCAAGTTAGTCGTGACTAGTCTTGCTTATGTATGACTAGGAACACAAGTAGTGGAGTGAAGATAATAGTCTTATTGTTAATAGGAGGAACTCTAGGAAGACTTGGTTAGTGTCTCCTGGTTCTACATGGGTTGTATATATACTCTATCTATGTTTGTACCTATGAATGTCTCATCTAGAGATATCCTGTGTAGTTCATGAGGTAGCAATGCATATCTAATAAGTAAGAATGAAAGAGAAGTGTAAACATACATCTAAGGTGTGTATCTAATGTGAATGAGAAGCATAGATGTGGCAGAATGAAAGACATAGCCTGATGCCTCAAGTATCAGGTGTGGTTTCATCTATGATCATGACTCTAATCATGACTCCATAAGAATAGGGGTCATGATGATTGTGAAGGCATGACTCTATTAAGGTGTGACAACATGAAGTCATGAAAGTGTAAATAAGTGAAATGTGACCATGTGCATATGTGAAGTCATGAAGATGTGAAAATAAAGAGTAATCAGTAAAACCAATACTGATAAGATAAGACTTAGGAAAATGATTATCCATATTCATAGTGCTTGTATCTTCAGGAATCATAATGCACTTATAGGCTTAAAGTGCATCTGTAACAGGTCCTATCTTCCCTCACTTATAAACTCTACCTTTCATCTACATGGAAAATTCACAATGTGTTCCATGCTTCTCTCCTATCACCTTATCATAAAAACTCTGTTCATGGACTGAACTTCTCAAAACCTCCATCTGACCTTATCAGCAGAGAAGAGAAATATGAGATACAATGGATATTAAAAACATCAAGGCCCACCCTCAAACTGCTATTACCTTATTTGGTGGAAAGGCTATGCCCTAGAAGATGACTCATGGGTCCCAGAGAAAGATCTCTCTTATGCACAGACCCTTCTCAAGGACTATAAAAAATGACACCCTTCTGTTCATACTGTCAAAGTACTTTGCTTTACAACAACCACAATGATGCCTCATATTCCCACCTCTGAATTGCCTGTTTCTTCCTTCATCCACACCTTCACTCTGCACTCCTCTGCTTATGAAGATGCCCTTGTCTGTGCCCTTAATGACCTATCACTTACTACCACTTTAGATCACTGCATTTACCCTGACTCTCCTCTCAGCCTTCTTTAAGGTGCCTATGGCACTCACTATACTTTATCAACTGCTATTGTCCACCTGGAAGAATTTCCTTCTATTTCAGACCTTGACTCCATTCTCAACTTACTTTGTAAATCCCATTCTCAAGTCAATCACAGAATTCTTGCTGCCATGCACCAACTGGAAATGACCAAGTTGGATGAAAAGGTTCATTTCCTACTCACCAATTACAGCAAAGATTTACCTCCTACATCATTTGAAGAAGAAAGGATATGTGTAATCATCCATTTAATTCAAACTCAGAATGATACCTTCCTCATCCTCAGAGATCCTGATTATTACAAAGCTTGTCATGGCTGCCATCACATTAGCCATAAGAAGATGGATTGCTGTTAAACCAAATGCTGCATCTGTAAAAAAGTTGCACTAGATCATCAAGAATGGTGATGTTCCATTTGTAATAGATCCTTGGTCTATTCCTTGCCACCTTCATCCTCTGAAACCAGACCCCTCCCAGTTTCTTTGCCTTAGACTCCACAAGTGTGAACACCTCCATATAATAATTCTAACCCTTTTTCTCTGAATCAATGATTCTATCATCACTATTGAGGTATTACAATCTCAAGTTCCTGTTACTGTTGATCTTGAACATTGGAAACCTTATAATCAAGACCCTGACTTTGAAGAAGAAGCCCACCAAGTTATGATGAGGCAATATCTCAGAAGACACACTGATGAAAATCTAATAGATGAATGTAATGAAAGTGGATTAGAAGATTATTCCACCAATGAAGACAATTTAGATGTTGAATCTCATCATTGTGCCCTGTAATGTGTGGATATTCCTTCAAACCATCTCCAAAACTCTGAAGTCCCTAGCTAGAACAAAGTTGATATCCTTATTGGTTGCATTGAATTTTTAAGAACTGGTAGTTCTTCAGACTTAGTAAGGGGATAATGTTATGACTTATCCCAGACTTACCACACTGTATGTATTCTTTTCCTTTTCTTCTTTCTTACTAATCATGTGAGTACCTTTACAATCACATGAGTATCCTCATGATCATGGACTTCCTTCTTTAACATTCCATGACATTCCTTTTGCTTATATGATTTGCTTACTCAGCAAATCACTTATCACTACTTATAGTTTCCTTCTTTCTTTTCCCTAAGCTAGAGCTCCCTCAGATATCATCACTTGTATCTTTGGTAGCAAGTTCAATCTAGCTCTCTTATTTTATCTCCTGTAGTCTTTATCCTCCTGATTGATTGGACACTCCTGAAAACTCTAGGCTACCTTTAGTACAACTTCTTGTTTATTGTTGTTCCCATTATCTTTAAGGGCTTTGCTTGTCTCTACTTGAGTCAAGCTTAATAAAATCAGAAAATAATAAAAATAGATTTGAAATTTTTTTCATGGAGGAAGCTATAGACAGCAATCAAAATGATGATTTATCCAATTGCCAGAAGGAGATGTCTTCTACTAGTCAGAAGCATAGCATCACTATAAAAAACATGCTTGATTCCTCCAATAAAATAAAGAAAAAATAAAAAGATAATAATAATTTTTCTAAGGAGGTCTTTATCAGATCTGCCAATCCATCCAAAGAAAATTTATTGGACATTAAAATAAGTCACAACAAGAAGAACCCAAAGGGGATCAAAGCACTACTAGATAGTAATACAAATGTAATCTTTATCAATAAGAAGTGGGCCCAAAGCAATGGCCTTGTGCTTAAGGTACTAAAAACCTCAATCCACATGTTCAACATTGATGGAATATAGAACAATGCAGAAGACATCATGCACTGCGTGAAAATTATCATTGAATTTCAGAAACACCATAAGAAGGCAATGGCTGAAGTTATAGATCTCAGATCTAACCAGCTGATCCTTGGATACTCATGATTGAAATGTCATAATCCTAAAATAGACTGGAAAAAGGATTCTGTCAAAATGACCTGATTTCCATGCAGTTGCAAGATGTTGCAAGAAGTTCCCATATGAATCCTAGATAAAAAGAAAGAAGAACAGAATTGCACATGGAATATATACTATCTCTGAGCTATGCTCAAAAAGTCTATTGAGAAAAAGGAAAAGACATTCAAAGAGATGGTTTCCAAGTGCTACCACAAGTATTGCATGATATTTGATAAGCATGACTCAGAACGCATGCTGTTGCAAAAGTCATGGGACCACAGAATTGATTTCAAAGATTTGTTTAAGTCTAAAAAGAGTTAGATTATTCTACTTTCTGTAAAAGAACAAGAAGAAGTTTCTACATTCATAGATGATCAATTAAAGAAGAGATACATTCATCCTTCAAAGTCACCACAAACATTACCAGTATTCTTTATTTTAAAGAAGGATGGAAAGAAATGGATGGTTCAGGATTATTAGTACCTGAATGAGCACATGGTAAAGAACAATTATCTGTTGCTATTAATTTTTCAGTTGGTCAAAAAGCTCAAAGGAGCAAAATTATTTACAAAAATGGATCTATGATGGGGTTACAACAACATTCAGATCAAAGAAGAAGATGAATGGAAGGCCACATTTGTGTGCTTCTGCAGTGCTTATGAACCTCTCATGATATACTCCAGGCTATGCAATTCACCAGCCACTTTTCAAGCAATAATAAATAAAATATTTGCTGATATGAAAGATGTGGTAGTGGTGTACATTAATTGTTACAATGTGAATAATACACTACTAGAAAGCCCCATGGCTACTAGACTAGTAGAGAATGATACATTTACCATCAATCAATATATATATAAAGAACAGAAGAACCTAGCTAATGGTTGCCAAAATTGCATACTAACTGATGTACTCATGGTACACCTTGGTGGCTGTGCAGTACTTATCACCCCAAATCACCTAAGATCAGTACTACACACCACAGAGGGCTGAAACTACCAATAAAACATTCAAGACACCTAGATTATAGCTAGAACTATCTTTAGAGCATATTTTAAATGTTTCTGCTTCAAAACTCAGGCTTACATAAGCTGC
>JBBPTP010000721.1:0-14192 GCA_038094195.1 Pulveroboletus aff. carminiporus | reverse complement strand
AACATCGTAACTTATTCAAACACCGATTAAAGCTCCTCCGCAATGAGGTTAAACTAGCCACTCAAGTCTAATGCTTGTCGTTAGGCTTGCAGCTCAAATCAAGTACCCCAAAGTTATGACGTCACGAATCCCTAATCCTTTTATCCGCTAAGTTCGAATCACACCTGCCCTAAACCCCGCTAAACACTTCATGACTTCACGACAGCACGATGCTTGACATTGTGTGACTCACGACCTAACGCTTTAGGACTAATGGAACTTTAATAGACAGAACTTAACTTTATTTCGTACGCTTCCATTCTATGCCTCATGCATTTCATTTCCGCTACCCCTTTACCCTATGGCTATGCTTCCCTTCCATTTGATACGCCACTTGACTTATGCTTTCCTCATTGTTTTAATCTCCGCTTCACAGCCTCATGGCTGTTCACGCCTCTATTTGGATAACGGACCAAATACGTACAAACATGTATCATAGTATATAAGGACCCAAATTGACGACCAAGGGATCCTCAGTCAGATCCTCTTGGGTATTTCCCTTATCTGCTCTCTCTTAAGTCTACGCTGCCTAGTGGTAACCTGAAAGCTCTAGTAGCAATTAGGGTTGTTTCATTAGGATCTGACTCTCGTCTATCACCTTACCACTTTACCTACAAGCACAAGTCGCAAGTGGGTACTACGATCTACGAAGAAGAAACCACGCTCACGTCGAGTTAGTGGTCTTTGACGCTCACCACTCCCTCTCCCCCTTCCCAGCTGCCAGTGCCCAACGGGGTCCTTCCTATTTTTTGTATGCAGCTTCGCGCATAGTAGCGGAGCAAACTTTAGAAGTAGTAGCAGCCAGAGGAGACTCCGAGCCACCTGCGCCTCGAGAAGTCAGGAGTCAGAGCGTAGCGGACTTGCAACCCGCATCAAGAAATTCTTCGCCCGAATCACCGGCAGATCGGTTCTTACTCGCATTAGAACAAGCAGGGTTAGATCCCCTGAAAGAACTCACCGACCCTTATGCCACCGCTGCCCTCTTCAACGCATTCGAGGAAGCAGGGACCTTCGAGGACAGTACCTCGCCAGTGACAGACCCCCGCCCTTCCTTGAGAGACCGGTCATACGACCCCAACGACGCACCTATAGTACCAGACCAGGTACCCCTCTACGTCCCGCCCCCGCCTATCCGCTTGTGGTCAAACGAAACGACCACCGGCTCTCCTTTAACCCCCGTCTCAATATTAGAGGTGGAAATTAAGAAAGAAGAAGAAGCACCGGTACTATACGTACCATTAAGACCTGCCAAGAGAAAGGCAGAAGAAGAAGAAGCCTCTGTACACGGGAAGCGTCAGAGGAAAAGAAGAGCCATACCTAGCATAAGGAGGCTCAGAGGAGGTGAACCATACGCAGATGAAGCTTATACCACCAAGGTCCTACGACCAAGGTTATCCCTACACCGCCCAAAGAAATTTTTATAATACAACGTGTTCACCATGTCTCTATCACAAGTGCTCCATGACGCAAGTGCAAGTTGGACTGACCAGGCCAACGCCATTATCGCAGAGTTTAATACAGCGAGTACAGTAATCTCGCAACTCAACGCCACGATCAATGCCCAGCAAGTAGAACTGGCCACATTAAGGGCACAAGCAGCAGCGCGTGCCACTGCAGGAGCACAAGCGGCCGTAGGCCAAGCAGCATCAACAGGGGGTTACTTCCGAAAGGTAGAAATTTTCTCAGACCCTGGGAGTTACGACGGCTCCAGGGCAAAATTCGAAGAATGGTGGAGTAAGATGAAAGCTTGGCTCGCCATTAACAGTACAGCAATCACACCCGGCTCGTACGATGCAGTACTTGCCGTCCTCTCACGACTCACCGGCATAAAAGCGGGCCAGTTCACAGAAACACGCTTAATGAAGGGTCGCACCTACACGTGGGCGACACTTGAGCAAGAAATGGAGGGTCTATTTAGATCCGCCAACAAAGTTGACTGGGCCCGCAAGCAAATAGACGGGTTTACACAGGGCAACATGCCCATTGACGAATTTATAGTAAAGTGGGAATCACTTTACAATCAAGCCGCACTCGACGACTCCGACGCCGTAAGGTTGTTGGAAAAGAATGTATCAAGGGGCGTTATTGCCCAAATCTTTAAAGAAGGCAAACGGCAGCAAATGCCGGCAGCCTACCTCGCAGAAATCCGCCGTGTCGGTACGGCCAAAGAAGCCCTTGATTTCATAATGGGCCGTACAACACAAAGGAGCAGTAATTTCAAAGGCAAAGGACAGAAGAAGTCCGATGCCATGGACATCGACGCAACGGACCGCAGATGTTACAATACTATTTCTTTCTTCCTCCTTGATGCTCCTCTGCTTCGCCCAACCTACCGTCCTCTTGGGAATAACCCACGTCTCTTACTCGTATATGTTGCTGATTCCTTCTTCACGTCCACATCTTACCCTTCTGTGATCAGCTCTTGAAGGTTTGTCGTTCTACTTTTATTACGAACACTTACTCCTCGGCCGAGTCTCTTATCTCGGTCTTGTAGTTCCTTCTTCCATTGAGTTCTGTAACATTCTGCTGCGGATGATATAATCCACAGCATCACTTACCATTTCTGTCTTCTTGGGCCGGCTCTAGAGTTAGTTAGCTATCACTATTTAAACCGTAGGATAGCGCTTCCTCCTGTTTTCTTTACTTTGAATCTACTGTCCGTTTCTCCTAACATAACTATTTGGCAAGGGACGTTGCGACTCTTCGTGAGCTCCTCCCCTCGTCAAATCTCCTTGAGTCTGTTAGTCCCTCGCTCTTACATATACGTTGCCTTGTGCTCCAGCGCAGGCATCGCAGCGTTAGGTTTAACAGCTCATGAGCACCCAAGTCAGCAAAGAACTGGAACTTACATCATATATCGCCCAATTCTGAAACCACGTCGCAATGTCAGAAATCACTGACGACAAAGTCCTCATCAAATTCTTCGCCAAAGGAATTCCTTCCGGTCTCGTCCACAAAATGTATGGGGAAACTACTCACATCACAACTATCAAAGAATGATACAAAAAGACACAAGAATACCAAACTTTGTTTGAAGAAGCCAAAGGGATCGTAGAGTCCCAAAGAAAGAAGTCGAACCCTGCCTATAAATCATACTCCCGTTCCAAAAAAGACCCTAATGCAATGGACATTGATGTCAATGCCATCTGCTACCCCCTGAAACTTACTCCTGAAGAATGGGAATGCCTCAGAAAAATTGGGGCATGTTTTAAGTGCCACCGTAAAGGGCACTCCGCTCATGACTGCCGAACAAAATTTGAACCCGCTACCTCCTCGTCTACTCCCCTCGAAACAAAAACTATGGAAAAGAAAGTCTGTAAGGAGAAGAAACCCGCCAATCTCCCAAAATTGGAAGAGATCGAAGATGACTCCAAATCTGAAGACGAAAAAGACGTCCAAAGGGTATCTTTCAAAAAGAAGGATTTTTAAATGGAAGGACTGCCTCAATGCCAGTACCTTCCCCATCACATAAAGTAGCCGCTGTATGAGTATCCACATCAAATATGATGATTCCAATTCAACTCATCATCCCCTCGCACACCCTTAAAGATGTTGAAACACACGCCCTTATAGATAGCAGTGCCCAAATGAATTGTATTGACTGGGGCTTTGTTCGAAAGCACCAACTCCCCACTACCCGGCTCAAACATCAAATCCAAGTCCACAATGCGAATAATTCAGTTAACTCAAAAGGTCTAATCAAATTCTCCACCACTCTCTTCATGAACATTCAGGGCATAGTTCAAGAAATGCTCTTTTACATCATGGATTGTGGTGACGACAACATCCTCTTAGGACTTCCATGGCTCAAATGAGCAAATCCCTTAGTAAATTGGTCCACCCAATCTCTCTCCCTTGACGAATCTAAGGACGAATCTAAAGTCCTTTTTGCACAATACCAAACCGCCTATGAAGCAAATGAACATAAGTTTGCTAAGAAACTTCCTCCCCCGACATGTAAAATAATCAAACCTGAAGCTACCCCCACTCTCTTCGAATATATGGAATACGAAACACAAGAAGCCTTCGTAAACTGTGCCCTTCTTGATTGAAGATTGAGATACAACTTCACCAAGATCAAGAAAACCCTCCTCCCTGATTCCATCTGTCACACCACTAGATCCGGTAATCGCTATCTGTCCCCAAAAGCGATTCGTAAAATAACCCATGCAACTGAACTTGCGGTTGAAGCGGAAAAGCTTAAACAAAAGAAAACTCTTCCCCTTGAATATTTAGAATTCGCTAAAGTCTTCGCTGAACCAGAAATTGGTGAACTTCCTCCATCTCGTCCCTACGACCATGAGATTAACTTCAAAGAATCCTTCATAAATAGGCAAACTATATCCTTTATCCCCTGATGAACATGAAGCAACTGAAATGTTCATCAATGAAAATCTCAAAGTGGGCAAAATTTGCCCATCTAACTCCCCTCAAGCATCCCCTTTCTTCTTCGTCAAAAAGAAAGATGGAAAGCTCTATCCCTGCCAAGATTACCGCTACCTTAATGAACACATGGTATGCAATGCTTACCCTCTCCCTCTCATCGGCGACCTCCTTGACAAACTTAAAGGCACCAATGTCTTCACCAAATTCAACGTTAGGTGGGGATACAACAACGTCCGCATCAAAGACGGACACCAATGGAAAGGAGCCTTCCTCACCCATAAAGGCCTCTTCAAACCCATGGTCATGTTTTTTGGCATGACTAACTCCTCTACTACCTTTCAAAGGTTTATGAATGACTTGTTCCGAGATATGATCGCTGAAGGATGGCTCGTTATTTACATGGACGACCTCCTTATTTTCTCCGATAATGACAAAGTTCATACTGAACGAACCCGCTGCATCTTGCAGAGAATGCAAGAACTAAATCTCCACCTCCGTCTCAAAAAATGCAACTTCGCTGCCAAGGAAGTTGATTATCTCGGAATAATCGTGAATGAACAAGGTCTAGAAATGGATCCCGTCAAGCTCAAAGGAATCACCAAATGGCCCATACCATCCTCAGTTAAAGAAGTCTGATCTTTTCTCAGATTCACAAATTTCTACCGACGATTCATCCAGAATTACTCCGAAATTGCCCGTCCCCTCATTGACCTAACCAAGAAATCCGAATCTTGGAATTGGTCTGACAAATGTCAACAAGTGTTCAAGACGCTTAAAACCATGTTCCTCTCGAAACCTATCCTTCGATTCCCTGACATTACAAAATCCTTTGCCATTGCTACCGATGCCTCCAAATTCACATCTGGAGGAATTCTCCTTAAAACTGATTCCAATGGTGAATGGCATCCTTGTTCTTATCTCTCCCAATCCTTCTCTCCCGCTGAACAAAACTACGACATTTACGATAGAGAACTTCTCGCCATCCTTTGTGCTCTCAAGGCATGGAGACATTACCTCATCAGATCTGTCAACCCTGTCCAAGTCTTCACCGACCACAAGAATCTCACTTACTTCCGTCAACCCCAAACACTAAACTGCCAACAAGCTCGGTGGCTCCTCGATATTTCCGACTATGATTTAAAACTCATCCACGTTCCAGGCACCACACTCTCAGGTCCTGATGCCCTTTCTAGATGCATAGATCACTTTCCAAAAGATGCATTGGATAATGAAGAAACCATTCTCCTCCCACCATCTATGTTTGTTCGCACTGCAAGTGCAATGCTTCATTTCATCATTGTGGAACAATCAAATAATGATTCCCTTGTCCTTACCGCTCTTCAAGCTCTTGATAACAAAATTCCCCCTCCTTTCCGCTCCCACCTATCCGACTGGCAAAACCATGATGGTGTGATCACATACAAAGACTGTGTTTATGTTCCCCCTGAAGACAACCTCCATCGCAAAATTGTCTCGTCTTGCCATGATGACCCTTCTGCCGGACACCCCAGTGTCTTAAAAACCCAACAACTCGTTTCGCATGAGTACTGGTGGCCAGGTTTAGCCCACCACATACGAAAGTATATCAAAGGCTGTGCAACTTGCCAACAAAACAAAGTTAACACACACTCTATGGTACCACCATTAACCCCGATCAAATCCCATGCCACTCACTCCTTTCAACAGATCTCCTGTGATCTAATCATCGATCTTCCTCCGTCCAATGGTTTCAATACACTCTTGGTCATTGTAGACCATGGGCTTACTAAGGGGGTAATTCTATGCCCCACAAAAAAATCCATCACTGCCGAAGGGGTAGCTGACCTCTTCTTTCACAAAGTCTACCTTTGATTTGGCCTTTATGAAAAGATCATTAGCGATAGAGGCCCACAATTTGCTTTGAAGTTCGCCCTTGAACTTGGATGCCTCCTCAGTTATGATCTTGCCCTTTCCACAGCCTATCATCCTCAGACTGATGGGGAAACTGAACGCGTCAACCAAGAAATCAAAACATACCTCCGAATCTATTGCGGCGATAACCCTACAACCTGGTCATAATCTATATCCCATGCTGAATTTGCATATAATCACCGCCCTCATTCCATCACCTCGAAATCCCCATTCTACCTCATGCTTGAATATGAACCAAAAGCAATTCCCACCATCTTTGCCAAATCATCGATCTCCACAGTCGTTGATCGACTGAAAACTCTCGAAGCTGCCAGATCAGAAGCATTAGCAGCACACGAACTCGCTCACCAAGTTATGGCATCATGCACTCATTGCAACTACATTCCCTTCAAGAAAGGTGATAAAGTCTGGCTCAAAGCCAGAAACCTGAAACGGTCTATCGTAAATCCCAAATTCGCCCCGAAACACGAAGGACCTTTTACCATTGTTTCAGTCCTATCTCCACTTTCATTTAAACTCCACCTCTCTTCGACGTGGAAAATTCACCCTGTGTTCCATGCTTCCCTGTTATCGCCCTATTGCAAAAACCCCATACATGGCCAAAACTTTCCGAAACCTCCACCTGACCTTATCGGCAGAGAAAAGGAATACGAAATCCAATGGATATTAAAACATCGAGGTCCACCCTCGAACCGCTACTTTCTTATTTGGTGGAAAGGCTATATGCCCGAAGATGACTCATGGGTACCTGAGAAAGATCTGTCTCACGCACAGACCATCCTCAAGGATTATAAAAAGTGTCACCCTTCAGTCCGCTCCCTCAATATCCGCTGCATATCTTTCTTACCAAACATGCCTCACATTCCAACTTCTGAACTCCCTGTCTCCCCCTTTGCCCACACTTTTCGTTGTCACTCTCCTGCTCATGAAAACGCACTAGCTTGCACCCTCAACGATCCCTCGCTCACCACTGTTAGACCTAACACTGCAGTACCTTGTGTAAAACACGAGGTAGTGAGTTCTTGATGCTAGGGACTAACAGACTTGAGGAGATTCAACTAGAGGAGGAACTCACGAAGAGTCGCAACATCCCTGGCCAAATAATATGCTAGGCAAAATGCACAATAGATTCAAAGTGAGGAAGTGTTACAAAGCACTATCCTATGGTTTAAATAGTGACAAGCAATGTACTCTAGAGCTGGCCCAGCTGAGTTAGAAAATAGAAAAAGGAACTGCGCATTTATCTAATGCACAGTAGAAATGAATAGAAGGTCAAAGATTCAGATGATAATACATGAATGAGTAACAGGAACTACAAGGCTGAGACAAGAGACTCGGCCGAGGAGAGAGTGTTCGGAGTAAAAATGAAATGACACACCTTTCAGGAACTGGCCTACAACTGAACAAGACAAGGACAAGATGAAATGACTAATAGAAGGTGAAGATACGTAACTCGGGTGATGCCAAAGAGGACGGTAGGTTGTGTGAACGAAAAGAGGACGAGCGAAGAGGAAAGAAAAGTGACTGTAACAGCCATCACTTTAGATCACTGCATCCATCCCGACTCCCCCCTTGGCCTTCTCCACACCACTTATGGTGCACACCAAACTTTGTCCACAGCCATCACTCAGTTGGAGAGATTCCCTTCCTCCCTGGACCTTGATTCTGTCCTCAACCTCCTTCGTAAATCTCATTCCCAAGTTAACTGAAAAATCCTCACTGCCGCCCACCAACTTGAACTCACCAAAGTGGGAGAAAAGGTTCATTCCCTTCTCACCGAATATGGCAATGCATTACCTTCATCCCCATCCGAAGAAGAAAAACTGGCAACCCTCACCCGCTTAATCCGTACACAAAACAATGCCCCCCTTATCCATGGGGACCCCAACTTCTATCGTGCATGTGCAGGTTGTCACCGAATCAGTCACAAGAAGGCTGAATGCTGTCGCACCAAATGCCATGTATGCAAAAAGTTTGCTGCAGGTCACATGGAATGGCAATGCCCCGTCAAATCACGCTCCCCCATTTACTCATCCCCCTCGTCCTCTGATGATGAGAAGCCGCTTCCTGTACCATCTCCATCTACCCCGCAGGTGTGGAGCTCTCCTCATGACAATTCCGACCTCAAATTTTCACCCAATAATCTATGGGCCAATGATCCTATCATACCTGTTGAAGTACTTCAACTTCACTCTCCATCTAATCACTCCCTCGACCTCACGGATTCTCAAGCCTGTAAGCAAAACTCTAAATTTGAATGAATAGCCTATGAAGCTGAAGAGAGAGCAGAACGAGCCTCTCACTGTCACACCATGTATACTAGTTATGCAGAAATCATGGATGACATAAACCTCCGAGATGCAAGAAATGAATCAGAGTTAGAAGACTATTCTGCCAATGAAGATAGATCGGGAGTCAAAGATCGTCACCATGTTCTAATGGACGCCAGCATTTCCACCATTCATCTCTAGGATCACAAAGTCCCTTGCTGGGATGAAGTTGAAATCATGGTTTTGGAAGCCGAATATTGAAGAATAGGTTATTCTTTGGACTTAGTAAGGGGGTAATGTTACAACTTATCCCAGACTTACCAATCGTGTGTCTCTTTTTCCTTTTTACCTTCGCTTGCTAATCACATGAGTACCCTTATGGTCATGTAAGTACCTTCGCAGTTATGGAACTTCTCTATCTTCGTTCCATGACCTTCCTTAACATTCCACTTCCTTCCATAATTCGCTTAATCAGCGAATCACCTTTCACTACATAAACTCGTCTACTTTCATCCTTTCCTCCCTAAGCTAGAGCTCCCTTAAGATACCTTCTCTGTATCTGGTAGCTGTTCCAATATTAGCTTTCCCTCTATTTGCCTCCTGCATGTCTTCACCCTCCACATTGATTGGGCGCTCCCTGAACTTCTGGGCAACCTTCATGGTTGTATCTTTCCTTGTAACAAAGTTGTTGCTAATCGCACGACTTCCTCATACATTCATCATCATTGCTCTTTTAGCACGACATACACTTGTCATCATTGCCTTGGTCGCACGACTCCTCATTCATCATCGTCCCTACCATCTTTAAAGGGCTTTGCTTGTCTCTATCCGGGCCAAGCTTAACAGTCTCTCCTTTCTCACTGATGCTTGGATATAAATCCAGAGCTTATCCTCCAATTGAAAAGACATTCCTCCCTACTCTCAAATCTAGACTCTCAGCTCTTAATAATTCTAGAAAGAAAGCCCTTGCTGTGCATGAATCTGCCTGATGGATCATGACTAGTCAGATTATCAGGCACTTTGTTCCATGGAAAGTAGCAAGGTTTGACTGGAAGCCATCAATCTCCACATCAAAATCTTGTCTAGAAAACTTGCCCCCAAATAATATGACCCTTTTAAAGTCACTCAGGTTCTGTCTCCTCTTGTCTTTAGATTAAACCTACCTCTGACCTGGAAAATCCATGATGTATTTCATGCCTCTCTTCTTTTATCTTATAAAGAAACCAAGGCACATGGACTTAACTTTCTCCATCCACCACCTGACCTGATCAGATCAGAAGAAGAATATGAAGTGGACTGCATTATCTCTCATCAGAATAGTATATCATGATAACAGTACCTAACTGCATGGAAAGAATACCCATCCTTGGAAAATATCTGGAAATCAGAATGTAATCTCTATCATGCATAGCAAATACTTAATCACTACAAAAGGAACACCTGACTCTGAGATTCAAACAGAACATCAGTCTTTTCATGAGTATTGCCCTAAATAAACCACTTCCATCAATATCTTGAATACTATGTCTTTCCACTCATCATTCTTGCCATCCTCCTCTTGATCCTCTTCTCTCATCACTTCCCATATTCAAACTCTCTCAGTAAAACAATTATTGCTTCCAATCACTCATACTCTGACTCTGTTCACTACTGTCTTATCTGACTCTATCCTGTTGCTCACAATTGAAAATCTTTCCTTATACCTGGAGGATGTTACCTCTTAAGAGCTTGTTCATTTATTTCATGATTTAAATCAA
This sequence comes from Pulveroboletus aff. carminiporus, assembly GCA_038094195.1. Lineage (NCBI taxonomy): Eukaryota > Fungi > Basidiomycota > Agaricomycetes > Boletales > Boletaceae > Pulveroboletus > Pulveroboletus aff. carminiporus. The sequence goes on along the minus strand of JBBPTP010000721.1, from coordinate 3,829 downwards.
GTATAGTGTTTTCATCACCAAGTTGCCCCTCATGATTTATTCCCATTGTATGGGGCACCAATGCATTTCTTACTAAATAACCTCCCTCATCATGTTCTAACATTACTATACTTCCATGGCTTTGCCTCCTTTATAGAACAGATCTCTGGAGAATGACCATACTTCACCTTCCTGTCTATCTTCTTGTTTATAACAGTAGAAGAAAGGAAGTGTTACCTTGCTGTTGTTCCTGCATTATCTATTCCCTTGACTATCCCACCATCATACACCTTCTCCACATCCATTGAATCACATCAAAATCTACTGCAATGCCTGTTCTCTCCCCCTCCTTCTCCTACTATAATCAACTCTGATTCCACCATTAAGACAGAGTCCACTATGATTGAAGAAGATGAAGAACCATCCATTAATAGAGCTGTGATGCAACACTCTCAATCATATTACATCTCTGGGGCCAATTGAGTTACTATTCTCTCTGTTACAATCATATTCCTTTGTTCCTCTATGTTACTTCTTTCTTTCGCACAATCCAATGTCCTCTTCGGTATCACCTGTGTCACTTATACTCATTTTCTTCTATTAGTTTCTGCTTGTCCTCATCTAGTTCTTCTATAGTCAGTTCCTGGAGGTTCATCATCTTTATCTTCATCTTGAACACTCACTCCTCAGCTGAGTTTCTTATCTCAGCCTTGTAGTTCCTATCTCTACCATTGTTCTTTGACCTTCTTCCTTGTTCTACTGCACATTAGTTAATCAGTAGTTCATCTTCCTTTTATATCACAGCTGGGCTGGCCCTAGACTAAATTAGCTATCACTATTTAAACCATAGGATAGCCACTTGTAACAGTTTCTCTACTTCAAATCTATTATGCATTTTGCCTAGTATTCTATTTGGTTAGGGACATTGCGACTCTTCATGAGCTCCTTCCCTGGTCAGATCTCCTCAAGTTAGTTATCCCTAGCTTCAACAACTCGCTGTCTCGTGTTCCACTTAAAACATTGCAGCACTAGATCTGACACACTCTACATCTACTTGTTTTCTTCCAACTATAGTTCATCAATGATCAGCTTCAGCTCTTACTGAATGCTTTCACTATTATCTTCTTGGTCACTATAGAGAGGATTGCCCACACTACACCTGTCTCAACTGTCATTTATCCACTTCAGGACATCCCCAGTATCTATGTCTTAGGATCCAATATAGCTTTTATAATAGATGGGGACACTCATATCACATCTACTATAGGTATAAAATACATTTGTAATAATGGATATATCATGCAATAAACTAGTGGCAAATCAATCAGTACATGAACTTACTTCTCAAGCAGGGCATTCTCTATTTCTTTGCATAGGTCTTAATCTTGCAAGCAAACAATTCTATCAAGCTGACTATAATAATTTGTCACAGCACCTTTCTGTCAAACCTCATATATATATTTAGTATCTCAGAAAATGTGCCAACAGAGGGATTGCTGATAATACTTACATTCATCCTGAAATACATGCCTTTGTATACTCTGAACCTTCAATTTATCCTGAGTATTTGGGCATTGTACATACATAATGTTCAGAGTGGATGTGGTGAGGGAATTGACATCAGGTTTGGCTTACCATCTGGCTGTTACATCGAAGTGATGTACAAGATGGGAGCAGCTAGCATAGTGTACTAGCAAAGGTTCAAGCTAGGTATCAAGACAAGTCTGTCAGGCAGACAGCTTGGATTCTGACAAGAGTATAGACAAGAGAGTGCAGACTGAGCAGAGACACAACCAGGTAGATTGCAGAAGGTTGAGAATGGGATAACTACTATAAGAGGCTCACTCTAAATAGTGATCACTGATTCTGCTTAGATAAGGGAAGAAGCAGAATGTTATAAAAGGAGATAGAAAGAGTATGATAAGCTGGATTATGAATCTGGCACAAATAGAACCAGATTTAGGAGAGATAGTCTGATGCCATTGCACACACATTACAGGACTCTGACTGTCTGAAATTGAAGGACAGAAAAGAAGCAGTCTTAGAGGATCAAGAGTTTAGAAGCATAAGAAGAGAGACAAAGGAGAGCTGATATGAGCTCAGATTGAAGGATGTTGAACTGGATGGTGTGTGAGATGAATGATATCAGAAGGAGATGGGCATGTAGGTATAAAATTGTAACACTGGCTGAGGCACTAGTGGGACAATGATTGTATTTGCAGACACTGAGCAGAACAAAGGATTTGAGGATGTCAAGGAGGTGCTGGAAGAGGTTGGAACAACTTGGCCAGAATAGGTGGACAGTGCTAGCATCTAGGGTGATAATACACCTATCAAGCACACAAACTCAGTCAATGTGCAAGAAGGCAGACAACAAACTCAATTATCTATCAAGTGCACAAACTAGTAGGTACATGTAAGCTTGAGTAGGTAATGACAAAAGAAAAGGGATAGCTCACCTCAGTCATCACACAAGAAGGCAGACAACAAACTGAGGAAGCAGTCAAGAGGATCTGAGCTATACTTGGTATGGCAACAAAGTTGTTGAGTCCAACTAAAAGACAAAGTAGCAGTAATGGATTGCTTGGCAACATAGTTGCATTGTGTACAAAGAACAAAAGAGATGAGTTATCTAACCATGTAAAAAGATCTATGAGGTGGCAACAAAAAGGTTCAATAAGATATATGACAGATGGTACATATCAGTACAGGTCTGCACATGCACTGCTAATCCAACATCTAGTATTTCCTACTGTGGTAGCCCTTCCGCACGGCAACTTGATTTGTATAGTACAAATGCGAGTGCATAACAGAGTAAAAATATTTGTTGCTTCAGATTAGTAGGATAGCGACGAGGATATCGTGACACCAAGCATGGCAAACTATGCATTAATAGCCCAGGCGGATGCGGATGTCAACGAGACAAGAAAGTGGAGATTCTATAAGCAGTGGTACGGGAGATGGTCATCACGACCATATGTAGTTTCGAATGCAGCACAGATGTAATCCTAGAATTCATCAAGGAAACGCTGTCTGTGCAACTGTCGAGGCAAGTGTGTGAGAGGCTCACAGTAAGTCCTATTGAATCATTACTGAACCCACTCTTTCTGCGGTACCTCGTTGGTCGTTTTTGCAGGGTGTGTAGCTGGAAGGTAAACGTTAGAACGAACGAAGCAACTTAGCAGTGTGTCCCGAACTCGTACATGCATTTGCAAATACGTTCGCTGCAGGAGAACGGGAGGTACTGGAGATCATCAAATGAGTGCATCGATTTCACACCATCCGGTTGAAAAAAAAATGGTAATCGGAGAGTTGGCATACCAATGCAATAAATAAAATGCATGTTCCACATCAGTCTTCCTGCTCGGAGATCTTTCGAGAGTGATCGAATTCTCAGCTTGACCACTAGGGACAGAACCATGGAATAAAGACAGTCCGACCAGGTGATTCGGGGCGGTTTGGAATCTCCGAGCGCATGCTTTTCACGTCCAGGATTGCAAGAGGCTGGCGTCCAGAACTAAGGTCGTGAACCAATCCGTGTAATGTCGGCACCTGACTTGAATAAACAAGCTTCGCACACCCACTATGCCTCGTTTATTTGGACCCCAACGACGAGCACGCAAGGTGAGGCGAAACAGGTGGGGCAAGCTATGTAGTTTGAATCCCGGGGAGCCTGCCATTGGCTAGCGATGTGATGCTAAGCTCGCATAGCTACAGGCGAGTTTCACCCAAGTTTCACCGACCATTCCAAACTTCTCATCTCTCCTCAGCTACGATGCCTCGAACTCGAGCTCCCGCAGGTTTTGTCACAATAGGACCTGGGATCTACATTAGCCTCGTTCCTGTGCAC
>JBBPTP010000720.1:0-14193 GCA_038094195.1 Pulveroboletus aff. carminiporus | reverse complement strand
GGTATTCATGAGTTGTGGGATAGGATTCAGATGGAGTGGGAGAAGATACCAGTTGAGGAGTGTCAGAAGTTGATTGAGAGCATGCCTAGAAGGATTCAGGCAGTGCTTAGAGCAAAAGGAGGCTATACCAAGTACTAATAATATTCAAATACCCTGTACAATTGAAAAGTGAAAAAACTCTTTCAATGGTGTTGATGTTTTAAAATGCACATATCTCCACAGCCACTGGCCCAAATCATATGATCCAGGAACTAATTTGTAGCCAAGAGTAAGTACTAATTTTGATCTTTGCTAATATAAGCATGATTCCCACAGATGATTGCAGGGTGCTTCATGCCCCATGTTGAGGTTAGGCATTGAAAGGGTTTTTGGAGTCACTGTATCAATGCCACAAAGAAAATCTTTAAAAAGTTTTCTGAAGACTTTCAATCCACTTTTTTTTCATTCAACTCTAAAACTAAGGCTCAAATGGAGTTACATTACCTCATTCAAACCAAGATCAAAAAGGACAATGGCTTTTAAGAATACATCACCCAGTTTTAGACTCTGGCAGCTAAAGTCAGAGTAACTGAAGACCATACTCTCACCAATGACTTTGCCATGGATTTAGACCAACAACTTGCTATTATGATCTTTGGAGCTGAGAAACCTACTATAACAATCCAGGATTGGATTGAGAAAGTAAAAACATACTGCCAGTAGCTCATGAAAATTCAAGATCTCAAAAAGAGAGTCCATCACTTGAACTATTCCTTCTTTATCACTCATACTTGAGATCTGAATGCCATGAACATTGATGCTGTCCACATTAAAAAACTCACTTCTACTGAATGAGCTAAGTGCATCTAAGTGAACCAATGTTTCAAATGTAGAAGAGTCAGTCACTCTGTATAGAATTGCAGAGTCACTTTCTTTTTAATATCATCGATCATCCAGATTCAAGTCACTTTAACTAGCTCATCAGTTCCTCCTCCAGTTATCACTGCAACTACTTCTATACCCTCTGTAAAACATCTTGACTTAATTGATTCATACATCTCTACTCTGAAAGAAAAAGGGAAAGATTCCAGACATATCCTACAGATACTTCAAATCTGTTTTAATGAAGAAGCTAAGACTTCTAGTCAGGATTTTTGAACAGAGAAGGATGCTCAATGAAATGACTAACCCACTGAAGGATCAGTTGTTTGAGCTATAAAACAATAGTAGCAAGCCTGAACCTCCTAGCAAGTAGAAAAACTCCAAGAGGACAAGACTAGTGTCCTCTAGAGCTAGGGACGTCTCTTATATACTATTCTATAGTTTGTACAAGTGTATGCTACATCTAAGATATGCTATGTTAGGGTATTGGATATACACCTCATGTTATATATACATGTGTACTAGGCTATGTCTATAATATAGACTTAGTGGAAAGGTTTCTAGACTATTTCTAGGCTTGCAAGTGATATATAGTGAATGGTAATGGTCTAGGGTATGTTGTACATGTGTAGAGTATAGGGTTAACTATGTAGTGCAAATGTAATGAGGCATTGCATGAGATATATCTATACAAGAGTGCATGGCAATGAATTTGATGTGGGGTGACAGAGATTCATAATTTGGCCAAGCCCTTTATGTAGCATATGGTCAGGGGTATCTACTGCACAGCCACTATGTTCAACAGTTGGCACTTCACATAGTTGGTCTGCATATTTTGTAAAACTGAATAGACAGTCTTTAAGAGAGTCCTTTTAGTGACCTATCCATATATTTTTGAGAATTTAATGTTGTGGCTTCAAATTGTTATGAGGCATTGAACATAGTCTAACATAGTCTAATATAGGTTCAACAGCTTATATAAGCCTGAGTTTTGAAGTACAAATGATCAAAATGCACTCTGGAGGTACTTTATATTATAATAAAAAGGTCTGGGGTATTTTATTAGAGATTCTGGCCCTGTGGTGTGTGGTGCTGCTTTTAGGTGATTTGAAGTGATCAGTACTGCACAGCCACCATGAGCACATCAGTTAGTATGCAATTTTGGCAATAATTAGCTAGCTCCTTCTGTTCTTTGTACATATATTAATTGATGGTAAATGTGTTGTTCTCTGTTGGTCTGTTCATCATAGAGCTTTCTAGTAGTGTATTATTTGCATTGTAACACTCAATGTCTCCTTCTTAGAACTTAATACATGTATTCATAGCTCTGACAAATAAAAAAACTCTAAGAATTCTGATTTAGCTACATACTAGTGAAGAAATCATTAAAAATATCACCCTCATTAATTTGGGCACCACCAGAAACTTTATTAATACAAGCCTAATAAAGAAATATTGGTTTTCTAGATGTCCTCTTGATTAACTTGTAGCTGTGTTGAACATTGATGGAACTGAAAATCAAGGAGGAGTCATCAAGTACAGTATAAAGCAAGACCCAATCTAGTAATCAACAAACACAGGGAAAGGATTAGGATCAACATCACTCAAAAGAAGAAAGAGAAAATGTTGTGTCTCTTCATTAATATCTTTCAGAGGAAGAACTGGAATGCATCAACATTGACAAGATCATCTTATTTATAGAACTCAAGCAACAACAAGAAAAAACTCAGACCATTCTATCTAACTGGTGTAAAGACTTTGAAAATGTCTTTACTGAACAGACCTTTAATAAACTTTCTAAACATTGCTTCTATAACCATATAGTGAACCTAAAATCCTTCTTTGTCTCAAAGATAAACAAAATGTACTACCTTAACCCAAAAGAGTGAGAGGCTTGCCAAGACTTTATCATGGAACATCTCAAGTCTAGATAAATTGTTCCTTCTATCTCTCCACAGGCAGCACCATTCTTTTTTGTATCAAAAAAGAATGGATTCCTACAATCCTGTTAGGATTGCCAATATCTTAATGCTTACATCATTCACAATGCCTATCTCCTTCCCCTTATCTCTGAACTTATTGATGACATGAAGAATGCCAATATCTTCACCAAGTTTGACATCAGATGGGAGTACAACAACATTTACATTCAGGAAGAAGACCAGTGGAAGATGGCTTTCATCATTCCCTTCAGTCTGTTCAAATCCATAGTACTTTTCTTCAGTCACTACAACATCCCTTCTATATTTCAAACATTTATGAACCACATCTTTGCTGACATGATTGTTGAATGATGGTTGAAGATCTATATGAATGATATGGAAATCTACATCAAAAACAATCTAGAACTCCATCATGAAAGGACCTGTTGAGTGCTCCAGCAATTATGAGAATACAAGCTGTCCTTAAAACTGGCCAAATATAGTTTTGACATCTCTCAGATTAATTTTCTTGATATTATTGTTGATAACAGTTTAGTCAAGATGGATCCAGTAAAACTAACAGTGCTTAAAACTTGAAAACCTCTGACCACAGTTAAAGGAATCTGATCATTCATGAGATTTGTCAATTTCCATTGAAAATTCATTCCTGATTTCTCCAACATCATTGCTTCTCTGAACTTGCTCATCCAAAAGAATCAGTCTTGAGTCTAGATCCAACTACAGCAAAAGGTCTTTGACAAGTTGATCAATATATTCTCATCTACTCTAGTTCTCTATATTTTGAAAATACTGTATGTATTGCACCCCTATATTGGCCTATCCTCAGAGTCAAGAATGGAGTAAGTGGCATGCTCAGGAGATGAAGAGAGTGTGAGCAAGTTGCTCAAGAGTGAGAGAGAAAGGAGAGAATTAAGTTGATATTCAAACTGAGATTTGTATGGATTACAGGAGAGTTTTTATACTATGAATTCAGAAGTAATATGATACAACTGATGAATCTAAAATGATAGAAATAAAGCATAACATCAGATGGCAGGAAGAATGCAAATCAGAACTCAAGTCCAGAGTTGTCACACCTGGAGCTGTGTTCCATGACAGGTGTAGCAATGATAACATCTGAAGTATGAAGCTGAGATGAAATGAAACATAGATCAAAAAAGGAAGTACTAGTGTCATAATAGAATAGGAAATTGGAAATATGTATATGGAGTTGTCATACATGTAGCAAAGTTAAACTTGGTAAGATTTTCAGAATATGATACCTAGTGTTACAAATGCTCTTTTTGCAACATCGTAACCTATTCAAACATTGATTAAAACTCCTTCGCAATAAGGTTAAACTAGCCACTCAAGTCTAATGCTTGTCATTAGGCTTGCAGCTCAAATCAATTACCTCAAAGTTACAATGTCACGAAACTCTTACCTTCATAAATGCTAAGTCTGAACCTAACCTCCCCTAAACTCTGTTTATATTTCACAATTTCATGATAGCACAATGCTTGACATTGTATGACTTATGACTTTACACATCCAGACATATTGAACTCTATTGGACAGAACTTAACTTTATTCATATGCTTCCATTTCTATGCCTCATGCATTTCATTACTGCTATCCCTTTACTCTATGGCTATGCATCATGCTTCTCTTCCATTTGATATGCCACATACCTCATGTATTTCATTTCTACTTCACAGCCTTATGGCTGTTCACATCCTTATTTGGATAATGGACCAAATATATACAAACATATATTAGGGTATATAAGGACCTGAATTGACAACCAAGGGATCCTCAGTCAGATTCTCTTGGATTTTCCTCTTCACTTCTTGACTCTCTTAAGTCTATGCTTCCTAGTGGTAACCTGAAGACCTAGTGCTATTAGGGTTGTTTCACCTAGCATCCAAGCACTAGATCTAACAAAAGATTTAAAGTCATCCTCATCTCTCCTGTCATCAGAGTAGGACCATCCTCTCATCATCATAGCACCTAGAACCATCAGACCACCTCTTAGTGAAGAGGAAGACCATCCAAAAATCCAGTCATCTCCTAGTTGATGAATCACTTCATTGTTATTCCAGTCCATCAATTCAGCCCTGTTCTCTAGATCCAGATATATCTATATATCAACCAGATACCTATCCAGTAACTCAGTCCTCATTGAGTTGTAGCACCCCTGCAATCCTAGCACCTCAACCTTTGCTCCAGATTACTACATCCAGATCACCTAGTCCTATCTTCATTAGTCTTTCACTGAGTTTCTCACCTAGCCCACCATCCAGTCCTTCACTGATCAACATATTGACCTCACAATCAGAAGTTAAAACTGTCCTCCTAGCTAATTTCTCAAGTGAATCAGATGAATCCATCTAATGGATCAAGGTGATGAATGTCTACTTCACAGTCAACAAGTTGATCTATATTAACAATGCCACCAAGATCCTAACCTGCCTGAATAAGATGAGTAAAGATAGAGGAATTCAGTTCTCTGAAATGTGATATGACAAGATGGGAGATACCATCATCAATGCTATAAAGAAAATCTTTGAAAAGTTCACTAAAGACATTCAGTCTACTTTCTTCCTGTTCAACTCTAAAGCCAAGGTTCAAATGGAGTTACACCACCTCATTCAGATCAAAACTAAGAAGGATGATGGCTTTCAAGATTTCATCATCCAGTTTTAGACTCTGGCAGCTAAAGCTGAAGTAACTGAAGACCATGCTCTGATTGATGACTTTTCCATAGGTCTGTATTAAAAACTAATCATTATGATTCTTGAGTTAGAGAAATCTACCATAACAATCAAGAATTGGATTGAGTAAGCTAAGATATATCACCACCAGCTCATAAAGATAGAAGACTTTAATAAAGGGATCCAACAAGCAAATCACTCTACCTCCTCTTCCTCCTGCACCAAAGACTCAAATGCCATGAACATCAATGCTGTTCATCTTAAGAAGCTACTCTGCACAGAATTGCAGGGTTACCTTTCCTCTAAGAACTTCAACCACCCAGATCCAAGCTGCTTCAACCAATTCATCAGTTCTCCCTCCTATGGTTTCTACAACCACTTCTACTTTCCCTTCCATGCAACCAATTGATCTGATCAACTCATATATCTCTTTCCTGAAAGAGAAAGGAAAAGATTCCAAACAAATATTACAAATACTTCAGATCTGCTTCAATGAAGAAGTAGAGAGTGTAAACTAGGATTTTTAAAAAAGAAAGGATGCTTAATGTCTTCTTTCCATAGTTTATTCCATGTATTTATAGCTTTAATCAATAAACAAATCCTGTGTATCTCTGTTAAGCTACATACTGGAAAAGAAATCATTGAAACCATTATCCTCATTGATTCTGGGACAACAGGAAACTTCATGGACTTGAACCTTATTAAATGACACTAGTTTCCCAGAGCTCTCTGAAAAAATCCATGGCTACCCCCTCAAATCATCCTTGAAATGCCATGGTTGAAGAAATAGAACCTCAAGATTGATTGGCATCAAGAGCAATTGACTGTAGAAAGGAATGATGAAGAAGACATTCAGAATGTTGACCTTTCTGAACTTTTCTGGGATATTGTATCTCTTTGTGAGTATCTCCCAGGAAAACATTGAAAAAGGCTAACATTGGCAAGATTACAGGTCTCTTTGTGAGTATCACCCTGAATGAACCACTTTCATCACTATCTGAAATACTATGTCTTCCCTCTTGTCATCATCTCCATTCTTCTTGTCATCCTATTCTCTCATCACCTCTTCTATTTAAACGTGCTTAGTAAAACTATTGTCACTTTTAATCAATCATGCTCTTATCTTGATTGCTGCTATCCTGCCCAACTCAGACCTCTTGTCAACCATTGAAAACCTTCTCCTATTTCATAAAGATGTAATGTCTCAGGAGTTGATCAGATTATTTCATGACATTACCTGATTACAATGTTTTCACCACTTAGTAGCATCAAACAACCTACCACCCTTGTAATAGCACTTCAAAACTTTTCAGTATCAAAATATGAAATAAAATTTTATATCACTATTTACTGTTTTCTATATACTATAAATACTTAGAAAATATCATAATCCCTAGTGTGTGGATTGATTGTAATCATTATAGATTATTTAATATTTTATACACATAGAACTCATATGCTCTTTCAATTAGATAATATAATAATATATATAAATATCTGATTCTGTGAGAGCAATAAGTATTCATGCTCAAATCAATATAGTGAGGGCAAAAGATGAATGATTGCCCTCAAAAAGATATAGTGTCTACCACTCAATGCTGTCACAAAAAGCTGAATATATGATCATATTGTGAAAAAGATCCTATGTCCATGCCCAGATGAATAATCAACTTCTTTGATGTGAACGCAGGATCAAATCCACCCCTAACCCAGAGTTAGCATTTCTCTTAGAGAAGGTAAAATACTCACTGGTACAGGACCTGGTTCACCCCTTGGTGTCTCATATCCAGTTTCAGAATCACTATTAAGATCATTGCTTGGGGCATGGTGGTGCAAGGACTTCCCTTTGCTTGGGATGTTCTCATCAGCAATATTCATCAGTTTAGATCAGAGGTTTAATGTTGGATCCAAAAAACATTGCAGTGCAGCACTGCTGGCTGATATGGGATTCTCCCTAGAGTTCAACTCTAGAGAGACTTGGAACATCACTAGACAGAGGAGAAAGGATTCTGGACAGTTGCTTAGAGTGGAGGTACTGAATACTCATATTATCATCTGCCAAATATCCATCCTTTGTTACTGCTTATACCTTTCTGGAGCGTTACTGTTGTTCTGCTAATTGTCTATTCTGTTTATTGTCTACTTATTCTGTAACTGTAATTTGGTTGGTCATTGAAGGTTAATATTAAGCTACCATATCATCTGCTGTTATTGTCTTCTTGTTTGAACCCCAGAGTATCCATGGTCATGAGTGGGGCAACACATCGTCCAGTTATCTGCTGAGCACCTAAATCAGAGCCAAAGTGGCCAGTTAACAATGCAGTTGAGCTGCAATTTTTAATTGGGAATGATCACTATGAAGAAAGAGCTGGAGAGCATATGTATTTAGTTGTGTTGTTGTCCCAGTGGGCAAGTTACAAAGAAGGTTCAACCAAGTTCAGATTAGCTTGGGCTCATCACCTGTTTATTTCATCACTGTAATATAACTGTTTATTGTGATTGCATGCACTCAATGCAACTGAAGACTAACGCTATTTGGCTTGGCATAATTTCTGTCAACCATTGGTGGGCAATGACTAGGTGACTCATTGTGTAATGAATCCATGGCAACCAGGTATTACAATATAGAGCGAAAACAATTAACACCCACATGTACAGTAAAGCATTTAAGATGAGCATCATACCTTCTCCTTATCAGTACCACTGATTATGGGCAACATCCTCAGTCAACTACCCCATTCTGTTCACAAGATCTTAGAAGTGAGTCCCATTATGGTATGTCATTATCTGTAACTAAATCTACAAACCAGTTTTGGAGATACTGGCTACACCCTCCATGACCAGTAGGAAGCATCTAGCCTTGGATGAGCCAACTGCATTGCTCCCTCCACCTGTAAAGAAGATCACCCTTGTGCATGAAGATTTTCTTGTCTTCTCAGACCTACCTCTCTTGGTTGCTGAACAACAGATTAGATCTAGCAAGCACAAAGTCAATGGTACATCAACACCACCCCCTCAGCTTCTCAGCTCCATCTCCATCGACTACTAGGTAGGCAAGCATATACAAAGCTGACGAGGTTGACGAGGCTAGTGCTCTGCCTATGAAAAGAATTGCCCTGGCACATTCACAAGTATGTCTAACCTTGTTTTGAACTATGTGGGGATTGATTCCTATATGTAGCAACTACACAGACATGAGACTGTATTCATACCCTTGATGGACAGACAAAACACACAACCATTGCAATTGAGGTTCCCTGCTTCCTTTGATGTCTGCCTATCAAACTGATCCTCCTCCTCATGATCCTCCTCCTCATCAAGAGACTGAATTGCAAGTTGCTCTGGAGGTTCTCACAGGTCTGCAGGTATCTCTTGAGAGTCACCACAGAACATTACTTGATGAATTCAAACTTTCAGGATACTTATCTAAGGGTACAAGAGAGTGGTTGGAGAATATTGCAAGATGAGGATTGTGATGCTCTGCTGGTCTGGAGATGCACAGACTTGTTCAGGGTACCCAGCACCCTTTGGTTCACAAGTTCACAATGGACAGGTGATCATCAATTTCATGCCCTGTTGATTTTTTTTAATTTATTGGTGGAGCTAGAGCCTGTACACCAAGTGCATCTCTCCCTCTATGCAGGCCCTACCCAAGACTCCCAGGGATTGCTTTCCTGCCTGGAAAGCATTGAGGCATCAGATTGTCTGAAGTTACATGTTAACAGTGGAGAATATACAGGGATACAAGCCTCACTCAACAGTTGTCACTTCTGCCATGGTACAAGTAGTCTCCTGGGTGCTCTGCATCAATTCTCCATTACTCTTTATACATCACACCATATCTTTCATGATGATGGCTTTGCATAATGCCCTGCCGTAGTGTCTTGCATTGACTAATACTAATCTAATGCCCAGAGAATGGAGATTATTGCTGGTGTCATTCCCACAGCTCACTGCCCTGGAAGTGAAGGCCAGATGTTCTATACCTGCCCTTGTTAGTTTCCTCCTGGAACACCAAGTACAAGAGCTGCAAGTTTCACCTGACAAGCCTTCAATATGCCCACAGTTTTGCACTCTCATCTCATCACTGGATATGCTGAATATGACAGCAGAGGTGATGGTCATATTGATGCATTGCATAGATGTTTCAAAATCATTTGCAAGACTCAGTATTCAACTACATCCATCACATGACCAGCACTCCATCTTTCCTGTGTTCATGAATTGTATAGAGAGATTCCCAGAGTTGGATGAGCTACAAATTACAGTAAAAGATGAAGATGGTGATGAAATAGTATATGCAGTACCAGACAACAAGCACATCTACTCAGCTAAAGTTGTGGTTTTCCATTGTCTGAAACAGAGAAACCATCATGACCCCATTGTAAGTCACTAAAATCCATGGTGGACCAGGTTCTGAAATGACGCACCTAACCAGGTAAATTGCATACACTGGATGGAATCATTCTCACAGACATGCAGAGTTTGGCTGCATATGTGTAGCTCATTGTTGGATGAAGATGTTACAATTCTTTTCCTTCCTTCATCCTTAGTACTTCTAACCTTCGCCCAAACTACTGTCCTATTGGGAATCACCCAATGTACTTACATACATTTCCTCTTTATCATTTCACCTACTCATCCTCATCTGATTGCCTTATGATTATGCTCCTGGAAGTACATCATTTGTCTTTTGTCTTGAACAATCATTCCTCAGCTGATTCTATTGCATTGGCCTTGTAGTTCCTATCTTTCTCATCATTCTATAGTCTTTCATAGTGTTCTGCTGTGATTTAGCTAATCTGCAGCATCTTCCCATTTATATCTCTCCTGGGCTGGCCCTATACTAAATCAGTGATCACTATTTAAACTGTAGTTTCATGTCACGTAACTCTTTTCCTCACTTTGAATCTATTTGTCATTTTGCCTAGCATAGTCTAAGTATTACTAAGAATGTTGTGACTCTTCATGAGCTCCTCCCTCGGTAGAATCTCTCTTGAGTCCGAGTTATCACTAGCATCAAGAGCTAGGTCTAACAGAAGAGCTCATAGGCCTGTTTCAGACCTTTTCACCATTGGGAAATGGTCCGCATGTGGATGTTTTGAGGTATAACATGAAGAAATAGTGGCCAGTGGCTACTGAAATCAATCATAGGTGTATACTACTTGTCATGAGATATTGTAAAATGGCGGTCCATGTCAAAGTGGGAGGAGAGAGGGGAAAGAACATGTGAGCAAACACCATGTTCTTGCTGTCTCTTTGATGACATCTCTGGGAGTGAGAGCTCCCTCAGTAGCTTGGCCAATCCTCAGACACCTGCCAATACTCACCCCACATCAATTTTTATTGGTGATGATATCTCAGAGTGCCAGGCTCCTTCCACAATGATGCTTCAGGATGTTTTAGAGCTGCACTATGGGTTTAACTGCTCTTCATCCAGCATGGCACATCATGGATCGAATGTCTCTCTCACATCCCTTGCCATCAAAATTTGCGAGGGTGGATCAACACTACCTGGTGAAACAAGTGTTTACATGTTGGCAGTGGACTTCCTGGAGAGTCTGACAATGATGCAATCCCTCACTCCTTTCTGTGACATGTCAGACAACAGCCTCATCAAGCAATATAACACTGGACATATTACCATTCACCAGCAAGCAGGACATTATATAGTGGTGGATGGCACCAAAACTGCCAAAACATTTTGCCTAGTGACATCTCATGCTGTTAACAATACTCTGTTCATTATCTTCTTTGATGATCTGATGTCAGCTCAATACCTCATTTGTGCTCAACTTGGTCCAGAGCTTTCTGACATTGCTAAAGAGCTTGTGCACAAGGGCATCCCCTTCAGTATCCATGTTGTGCATGATGTAGTACTAACTTTGGTGTATACTGTATTCTGCAGTCTGGGCTTCCTGCCTTGTGACTACTCACCACACTCCTCTGACTATGTTGCTTATCTTGAAAGGAGGGACAGTGTACTGCACCACAATTATGATGGGGCTTCACTATTGAAAGGTAGAATTATTGGGCATCTTGCATGTGAATCACTTGGTGATTGAGTTGATTTCATCATTATGTCTGGGCCATCTAATGATGTAGTCCAGTTTGGTTTCTGCATCAAAACCAAAAACCTTCATTATTGAGATGATGATCTGGATTGTGAAGATGAAGATATCATCTGCAGGATGTATAAGCTGTCCATGGATAACTCTGCTCCAGTTCTCCTCTGATATAATTTGTTAACTCACTTTTAGGCTAATGGCACAACCATGATTGAGAACAGACTGCCAATGTATCATGGTGACCAAAGCAGTTGACATGGGATGTATGTGGGCTAAATGTGGGTTATTGATCCACAGATGACAAAGTCTGGTACCAGAAGCATCTGCAGAGAATTCATAACTATGATGGGAGGGGCTCTTACTGTACTGCTATGGACTGGCAGAATATCCTGAAGTATTGGAAGGAGACAAAGAAGGTGTGCAATTATACTTCACAGATTACTTAGAACTGGCTCACCACCCATACCTGATGTATTATATATGGATATCATTTACTTTCCCTTGACATCAAACTTGGATGATGTATAGCTTGACATTCTGCATGAGAATCTCATAATTTTATACAGCAGAATTATCAACAAAAAATAAAAATGAAGGATAGCTGAGTGATTGCATCCTTGCTAATCTTTTTTTTTTTAAAAAAAAAAAAAAAGAGCTCATTTATTGAGCTGTGGGGCAGCACTCCTTGGTAGATAGTACATGTGTGGTATGTATCATGTGAACTATAGTATTGTATGACAGTGTTTGCAGTCAAGCTGGGTCCAGCTTGTGCTTGGATGTAGTCGTGGTTTGGACCTGGTTGATTAGCTGGTATGTAGAAATATAGATGAGAACAAAAAAGAAAAAGAAAAAGAAAAAGAAATGGAGGATGGCCAATGGATGTTTATGTGAATGTGGAGGAAGGAAATGTTAAACAAGAATTTTAGAATGGACTTTGTTAGGATGTCTGCTTCACTTGACATGCTCACACATCTTGAGTGTGATGCTTACTTTAACATGGAGATGAGTATGAAGTTCATCCATTGGTAACATAGAGCCATCTTCAGCTCTGGTACAATCCTCATCACAGCTCATGTAATTACTCTTCTTCCCCCTGAGCTAAACATTCAGAGACTCATTTGTATAGTTCATGGCCCCTTCAGGTGATGGGAGCTCTGGTAATCTCTAGGAATGACATTGTTGATCACTTGGACATGGTCATGGTCATCCTTTTCCTCTCAATAGGTGCATTTCAATGTGTCTCAATATATTGAGTAACTAAGACAGTCTGCAATTAGCTAACAGGCAATCTATGGATGAGCCATTTCTCAGCAGCATCCTTGATAGCTGTCACAACCTTTTTCATGATCACCTTATAATACTTCAGCTTGTTACACCATTCTGTGGCAGAGTGATAAGGAGGAGAGCCAATGCTGTAGTAGTTGTGGATGTCTTCAAGGTGGTTTTGAAACCACACCTCATTATCTGTAGACCAGTACCCAACATTCAACCTGCATTCTTTCCATGTGAACTGTTTGGGCCATCACAAAATGTCAAATGTTTATTGACTGCAATGATAGGAATTATCTCATTGACCTGGGATGTAATCAATATATTGCATGAAGTAAAGTATACTTAATCCACCAGTAGATATCTTATACACACTGCATATGATTTCTTTGTCATTCTCATCCAAGTCATCATCCCAAGAATATTTTCCTCTGATCTTAATGGCTGAGCCATACTTGAAAACAACTTTGGAGGGCCTACTACATATAAGCATATCTATGTGATTGCTAAGGGAATCACAAGCTAGGTGAGCAATGATACCACCCCTCATCAAGGTAGCTTTACCATAACTTTGTCTCAGTAAGCAGTCCTGCTTCTCAAGGTAGAAATTATAATCGGACAGGAGGGGCCAATAATCGAAAGAAACAAAACTGAAATCCATAGACCTAGGATAGAACACAATAGGTAATGATGCTGCTTCGGAGACAATTCACATACTAAAAGGAATACCTCTTAGCACAAGCTATAGAGCAACGTCCAAAATGTCACTATCAAGCTGAACTTTGATGATGTGCAGGACCACAATGGGATCTTTGAGGGAGATGATAAAATGATAGGCTTCTTTCTGGCAAAAGCAGATGAGGTAGAATATGCCTGAAGATCTTTCACTGCCCAGAGTGATATGCATTCCCTGCTGCCACTCAACAGTTATATAACTAGAGTTATAATGCTGCTCTAGGCTACCATCCAACAGGTTGCAGGTATTACAATCAAGGGGCTGACTGAAACAATCCTAAACCCCTGAGGCATAGCTGTCAAGAGGCAATAGTAATTGCCCAAGGTAAGTGTCTTGTTAACCTTGTGGTATCCTTTACCAAGGCAGTCTTGACTAGTCTTGCTTACGACTAGGAACCAGAGTTATGGAGTGAAGATAATAGTCTTATTGTTAATAGGAGACAACTCCAGGAGAACTTGGTTAAAGTCTCCTGGCTCTACATGGGTTATATATATATTCTACTAGTGTTTGTATCTATAGATACCTCATCTAGAGATATCCTGTGTTGTCCATGATGTTACAATGCATATCTAATAAGTAAGAATGGAAGAGAAGCATAAACATACACATAAGGTGTGGATCTA
>JBBPTP010000719.1:0-14231 GCA_038094195.1 Pulveroboletus aff. carminiporus | reverse complement strand
AGAAGAACCTAGCTAATGGTTGCCAAAATTGCATACTAACTGATGTACTCATGGTACACCTTGGTGGCTGTGCAGTACTTATCACCCCAAATCACCTAAAATTAGTACTACACACCACAGAGGGCCAAAACTACCAATAAAACATTCAAAACACCTAGACTATAGCTAAAAGTACCTTTAGAGCATATTTTGAGTGTTTCTACTTCAAAACTCAGGCTTACATAAGCCGCTGAACATGCGCTGAATATATGTTTAACATGTTCAGTGCCTCATAACAATTTGAAGCCACAATATTAAATCCTCAAAATTGTATGGACAGATTACTAAAAGGATTCTCTAGAGGGCTGTCTAATTAGATTTGCAAAATATGCGGACCAACTATGGGAAATGTAAACCACTGAACATAGTGGCTGTGCAGTAGGTACCCCTGACCATATGCTACACAATGGACTCGACCAAAATATGGATTCCTGTCACTCTACATCAAATTCATTACCATATGCTCTAGTACAGGTATATCTCATGCAATGCCTCACTACACTCGCATTACACAGTTAACCCTATACCCTACACATGTACAACATACCCTAGACCACAACCATTCACTATATGCCACAATTAAGTCTAGAACTAGTCTAGAAACCTTCCTACTAAAGATATATTGTAGACATAGACTAGTATGCATGTATAACATGAAGTAAACATGCAATATCCTAGCATAGCATATCTTAGATGTAGTATACACTTGTACAAACTGTAGAATAGTATACAAGGGATGCGAGAGATGAAACCAAGGAGCTAGATTGGATGCTAACTATCAGAGGATACAAGAGGCGATATCCAAGGGAGCTCTAGCTTAGAGAATAAAGGAAGAAGGAATAGGGTTTATATAGTAAAAGGTGATTCACTAAGTAAGCAAATCATATGATCAGATAGAAAGTCATGGAAGGCAAAGGAAAAGAGTCCATGACTGTGAAGGTACTCACATGACCATAAGGGTACTCATGTGATTGGTAAGCAAAGTGTAAGAGAAAGAAAGAGTACACACTGCTAAGGTCTGGGATAAGTTGTAACATATATGACTCAGTCATCTCTGATCAAGACCCACTGTTTGCATCAGCCTTCACCAGAGAAGTGGCTAGACTCCTCAAATATGATGTTAAACTGTCAACTGCATACCATCCTCAAACTGATGAACAAACTGAGTGAATGAACCAAGAGCTCAAGACCTATCTCCATATTTTCACTATAAACTAGCCAAAAAAGTGGGCTGATCTCCTCACCACTGTGGAATTTGCCCATAACACTGCTCTCCATTTGTCCACCAAAGTTTCACCTTTCTCATTGATGCTAGGATATGAACTATGAGCTTATCCATCAATTGGAAAGACATTCCTCCTTGCACTGAAGTCTAGACTGGCTGCTCTTAATGAATCAAGAAGGAAAGCCATTGCTGCACATGATTCAGCCCAATGGATCATGATCATCCAGGTAACCAGGCACTTCATTCCATGGAAAGTAGAAGCCAAGGTTTGGTTGGAAGCTACCAACCTCCATATCAAAACCTTATCCAGGAAACTGGCCCCAAAGTGATATGGTCCTTTCGAGATTACCCAAATACTCTCTCTCCTTTTCTATTGACTTAAACTTTCACTGACCTGGAAAATTCATGATGTCTTCCATGCATCCCTCCTGTTATCATATAAAGAAACTGATGCATATGGTCCAAACTTCCTCCACCCATTGCCTGACCTGATCAGATCAGAAGAAGAATATGAGGTGGAGCATATTATATCTCACAGGGGCAGTACATCAAGAAGACAGTACCTGACTGCATGAAAAGGCTATCAGACAAATTGTTGGTCTCTTTGTGAGTAGCACCTTGAATGCTCTCTTACCTCCATTGCTACCTTGAACACTATGTCTTTCCAATCATCATCCTCAGCCTCCTTCTCTACATCCTTTTCTTTTGTTGCCTCTCATATTTGAACTCTCTTTGTAAAACTATTGTTACTTTCAATCAACCATACTCTTATCCTACTGGCTGCTATTGTCATATCCCAAAAATCTTACCATGTTCAACTCCACTATGTCCGTGACAACTCTGTATATTTCCAATCTTCTATTTCATTATGACATCACCACTTTCTTTTTTGGTCTACATCTCATTTCATCTCAGCCTCATACTTTGGATGTCATCGTTGCTATGCCTGTCATGGAACACAGCTCCAGATGTGACAACTCTGGACTTGAGCCCTGAGCTGCATTTCTCCTGTCACACTCCATTTTGATTGTTTCAGATTCATCAATCATATCACATTACTCCTGAATTCATAGTATAAAAACCCTCCTGTAATCCATATAAACCTTAGTTTGAATATCAACTTAATTCTTTCCTCTTACTCACCCTCGAGCAACTCACTCACTCTCTCACTGTCTTCTGAGCACGTCACTCACTCCATTCTCAACTCTGAGGATAGGCCAGTACAAGGGTGCGACACATAAGTCCTGCACCAAGTATTCTCACCCCCTCTAGTCACGTCAACCCTGTCAATTATGCACACGATCTCCAGTCCGGACATTGTCAGACTTGTCTATAGAGGATCTGGATTTAACAGTATATTTGAACTCACTCTTGTACTTGTCACTTACAACTATGTCCCACACCCCAACCACTTATCGTCAAAGGCTTGAGTCGATTTTTGGCTCACACTGTACTATTCCTGAAGACTTCACCAGCCTCACCACCTGACCTGACCTCCCATCCATATCATCTGCACCTCACAGATGCATTCACCCCTTTGGTCCCTTCACCTTCCCACTCACTCCATTACCAGAGACTACTACTCTGGGCCCTCATATCATGAAACTTGATGAAGTTAAAGCAGAAGGACTCATGGGTTTTGATCCTCCTAGCCCAGGGGAAAGTACTCTATTTTCAGACTCATCACATGACTCTGATCCAGAGGGCGACATTCATCCTCCAAGCAACAAAGCCCAATTTAACAGTGTATCTCTGGCTTACAAACCATTCAATTAACTTGCTGATGCTATCCATGACATGACCTGGCAAGCACTCTGGTGTAAGTTCGCCAACACTGCAAAGACCAAGGTCTGTGAACCTGATGTGTTTGATGGTCTTGACCCAAAGAAGCTTTGATCATTTGTAGTTCAATGTGAATTGAATTTCCAGACTAATCCCAAATCCTTCCAAAGTGACCACACCAAGGTTACTTTTGCCCAATCGTACCTCAAGGGCATGGCCCTCAAATACTTCAAACCAGACTTGCTCAGAAATGAATCTTCAGAGTTATGTCCACTATGGATGAGCAGCTGGGAAGTGTTTCTCTATGAACTCCAGTCCAACTTTGGTCCACATGACCCAGTAGCTGATGCTGAGGTGCAACTAGAACAACTACACATGAAGGACACTCAGTACATCATGAACTATGTAGTCCACTGGAACAGGCTGGTGAGCCAAGTCTGGGAATGGGGTCCCAGTGTGCTCTGCTGTAGCTTCTACAATGGATTACTAGAAAGGATCAAGGATGAACTGTCGCAACTTGGCAAGCCCAGCAACCTCTATGACCTTTGCATCCTCGCTCAACAAATCGACCAACATTATTGGGAACACAGGAAAGAAGTCAACAGGGCAACCAAGGCTTCAAACTCCCAGTCTGGAAACAATGCCAAGTCTACTTCTACAACTTCATCTACCTCTGGCTCTAAGCATCATGACAAGAGCCCTGCCAAAGACTCCAAAGACAAATCCAGTAGTAATGCCAACTCCAGATCATCATCCACCACTTCGAAACCTGATCTCTTGTCAATGTTAGGCAAAGATGGCAAACTCACAGCAGTCAAACGAAAGTGCCACCTCGATAGCAAGCTTTGTATGTTCTGTGGCCAAGCTGGTCATATGGCCAAAGAATGTTCTAAGTTGACCTCTTGAGCTTCTAAGGCCTGCGTGACAATGACAACCCTGGAAGCCAAACTGGGAGTCTCTAGCATGGAGGTGAAAAAATAGTCAGCAACCTCGACGATTCTGCATGGATTTGAGGTTGTGTTGACTCAGCCCATGCACCAAAGGAGGCCCATCTCAATGCGTCCACTCTTTTAGACCCTCATTCCCTCATACCATCCATTTCAATCCTCTCCTATGACATCCCATCTTTTATAGCCCTGATAGATTTGGGGTCCTCAGATTGTTTTATAGACAAGTCTTTTGTTAATGATCATGGACTCTTCCCATATTCTGTCCCTCTGTTGCAACTCTGATTGTTTGATGGAACATCCAACTCCACCATCACTCAAGCTATCGACCTTTCTATCTGTTTTGAAACTGGTGACATCACTCCATCAACATTATATGTCACTCCATTGGATGGATCTTGCTCTCTTGTTCTAGAACATAACTGGCTTATCCACTACAATCTGTTGATTGACTGGGCTTTGAGCAGTATCTCGTTCTGTGCACCAGAACAGACTATGCCAATAACTCCAAGCTCTCCTCTACAGCCTCCAGAATTACCCCCTCTGGCTGATATCACACCCCCAGACCCACCACATTTTCATGATCATAAAGCCCTTGCCATTGCAATAATCAATGCATCCACATTTGCATTAGCATGTTGCCTCAAGGGCTCAATCCAGTTTAGCTTGCAACTCCACCCTAAGGAGACCAACCTTCAGGCCTCTTCTGCTACTTCTGAAGACATCAATCTGTCCACTGTCCCCCCAGAGTACCATGAGTTCGCAGATGTATTCAGTAAGAGCAAGGCTTCTACCCTCACTCCTCATCATGAACATGACCTGAAGATCAACCTGGAAGAAGGTACCTCCCCTCCTTTAGGCATCATATACTCCCTATCTGCCTCTGAGCTTGAGTCCCTCCCCACCTTTCTGAATAAACACCTATCTAATGGGTTTATCCATCAATCCTCTTCTGCTCACACCACTCCAGTCCTCTTTGTCTGTAAGAAGGATGGTTCGCTCTGCCTTTACATTGACTTCAGAGGACTCAACAAGATCACGAAGAAAGATTGCTATCCACTTCCATACATATCTGACCTTCTAGATGCATCCAGTCGAGCCAAGATATATACCAAGATCGACCTCAGGCATGCATATCACTTAGTCCGCATTGCTAAGGGCAACAAATGGAAGACCTCATTCTGGACTCACTATAGATCTTACAAATGGCTTGTCATACTGTTCAACTTACCAATGCCCCAGCAGCATTCCAGCAGTTTGTCAACACCATCTTCACTGACTTGTTAGATATTTGTGTCATAGTCTACCTCAATGACATCCTCATTTACTCCATGGATAAAGCCTCCCATAGAGAGCATGTCCGTGAGGTGCTCTGTCAACTCCATAAACATGGATTTTATGCCAAACCAGAAAAATGTGAATTCCACATGGATACTACTGAGTACCTTGGATACTGCCTCTCTCCTTCTGGTCTTACGATGTCTGTGGAGAAAGTTCAGGCAATCCAAGACTGGCCAGAACCTTGCAAGGTTAAAGACATCCAATCCTTTCTTAGGTTCACAAATTTCTACCACGATTTTATCTCCAACTACTCAGACATTGTTACCCTCTTGACCCACCTCACCTGGAAAGGAACTCCATGGCACTTCTTCAATGACTGTCATTCAGCCTTTTAGAAGCTCAAGGATGCTTTCACTACAGCCCCTATTCTCACTCACTGGGTGCCTGATGCACCAATCATCGTAGAAATGGATGCCTCAGACTATGCTATTGCCAGTATCCTATCAATCCGGTGTCTGGATGAAGAAATCTGGCCAGTAGCTTACTACTCTTGGACACTCCACTCTGCTGAGCTCAACTATAACACCCATAACAAAGAACTCCTCACCATCCATGAAGCATTCAGGACCTGGAGGTACTACTTAGAAGGTTCCATCTCCCCAGTTGACATCGTCACAGATCACAAGAATCTCGAGTACTTCACCACCACTAAACTTCTAATCTGCTGACAAGCCTGGTGGTCTGAATTCCTGTCCCAGTTCAATTTGATTGTGCACTTCTGCCCCAGACACTTAGGAGCAAAACCTGATGCCCTCACACAATGATGAAACATCTATCCCAAAGAGGGGGATAAGGACTACACTCATATCAACCCTCACAACTTCTGACCCATCTTTACTTAGGAACAGCTCACTTCGTCCCTACGAACTACCTACTTAGCAACTCTGGTCATCCAGGCCAGTCTCCTCTTTGACATTGAGTCACTCCATAGTGATATCTTTTCTGCCCTCTCCAGAGATCCAATCGCTGCAACCCATCTCTCAGATCCTGAGCAAACCAATTCATGCTGGTCCATCAATGCTGATGGTTTTCTATGTCTAGACAACCACATCTATGTCCCTGATGTAGATGACCTCCGACTCTGCATACTCTGATATAAGCATGACCATCCACTATCTGGACACTTTGAACAAAACCAGACTCTGGAGTTAATCTGCAGGGAATATACCTGGCCAGGCATATGTACATTCATTAAAGAATATGTGTCTTCATGCACCACCTGTGCACGAGCCAAGGTCCCTTGTCACAAGCCCTATGGACTCCTCAAACAACTCCCTATTCTGAAAAAGCCATGAAACTCCATCTTCATGGACTTCATAGAACAACTCCCCACATCATCCAGTCACACCACAATACTAGTCATCATTGATCAACTCTCCAAACAATATATTTTCATTCCTACTGACAACAAGGTAACATCACCAGAACTCGCAAAACTCTTCCTACTCCATGTGTTCTCCAAGCATGGGGTCCCCACATATATCACTTGGGATTGAGGTGCAGAGTTTGTCTCCCACTTCTTTCACTCGATTCCCTTCATCAGTACCTTTGTGAGGAGATGGCAGCTGCTCAACAGTGATACCAAGATCCAGCAGATGCTAGGCAGACTCTGGCACCAGATTTTCAAATTGGTGACCAAGTGTTCATCAAAGCTAAGTACTTCAGGACTACTCAACCATCTAGAAAAATCACAGAGAAGAACCTGGAATCTTATACCATCATCACACAAGCAGGAACATACTTCTTTACACTCTGCCTGCCAGATACCATGAAGTCTGTACACCCAGTGTTCCATGTCTCCCAACTAGAACTGGCCATTCTGAATACAATTCCAAATCAGACACAAACTCCACCACCCCCAATAGATGTTGAAGGCAAACTCAAATATAAGGTAGCAGAAATACTAGATTCAAAAATTGATCGCCATCATCACAACTGCAAGTTGCTATACTTAGTCCACTAGTCTGGCTACGAAGGCACTGACAATGAAATCTCATGGCTACTAGCCACAGAACTTAGTCACACCAACGAACTGGTCCACAACTTCCATCTCTGATATCCAGACAAGCCTGGACCTCACTCTACTTAATCACTCTGTTGTCGTGATTAAGAGAACGTTATGTTACAACTACAATAACAAAGAAACTGGCATTATACTTCTGACCCATCTGACCCCTCGTCCTCCCCTTCTTTTGACTTATCCAAATGCCATGTCATCTCCTCCTTCTCCCAGGCAGTGATTGCCGCCTCCGTCACCTCTGCTCTCAAGTCCACCTGCTCCTCTAACATGACCAAACTCACCATCTCCTCTGAGACCTCCCTTGACACTAGATAGGCCTTCACCAGCTTGAGGTCTACCAGTGAGTCCAGCAAGATGTTTTGCTGGTCCAACTGGCCTAGATATTGGTGAATAGAGAGGGAGAACTAGACATGATAAAGGAATGAGATAGAGAGACAGTCCACTAAGCATTCAACTCTTATATCAAACTTGCCCATATTCTAACTCCACAAACTCCATATTGTCTAATTAAGTGGCCTTCAGGAGTTCAGGCCTAAGAGGGGGATACTGTCATATCCTGAAAATCTTACCATGTTCAACTCCACTACAACCATGACAACTCTATATATTTCTAATCTCCTATTCCATTATGACATCACCACTTCCTTTTTTAGTCTATGTCTCATTTCATCTCAGCTTCATACTTCAGATGTCATCGTTGCTATGCCTGTCATGGAACACAGCTCTGGGCATGACAACTCCGGACTTGAGCTCCAAGCTGCATTCCTCCTGTCATACTCCATTTTAATTGTTTTAGATTCATCAATTGTATCACATTACTCCTGAATTTGTAGTATAAAAACCCTCCTGTAATCCATACAAACCTTAGTTCAAATATTGACTTAATTCTTTCCTCTTACTCGCCCTCGAGCAACTTGCTCACTCTCCTACTATCTCCTGAGCATGTCGCTTACTCCATTCTCAACTCCAAGGATAGGCCAGTATAAGAGTGTGACACATAAGTCCTGCACCAAGTATCCTTGCCCCCTCTAGTCACGTTGACCCTGTCACACACACGATCTCTGGTCTGGACATTGTTGGACTTGTTTGCAGAGGATCTGGATTTAACAGCTATCCTATCTAATGCCTCCCTTCTTTTACTTGTTGAAAACCTTCCACTATATCAAGAGGATGTTACATCTCAAGAGCTCATCTATTTGTTTCATGATATATGTAACTAGGATATAATGATTTCACCACCATGTTGCACCAAATGATTTACTATCTTTGTATGGTGCTCCAATGTGTTTCTTACTTAGTAACCTTCCCTGATGAGTTCTAACTTTGCTATACTCTCATGGATTCTCCACTTTTGTTGAACAGATCTCTGAAGAATGTTTATATCCCACCTTCCTTTCCATCTTCCTGTCTATGAAGGAAGGAGAAAGAGAACACTATCTAGTCACAATCACTCCTGGCTCTCCCATTCCTGTCATTATACCACCACCATCATATACTCCTCAGCCATCACACATGTCCAGATCCAATCTGTTATAATAACTATTTTCTCCTCCTCTATCACCCTCCATTACCATGGCCAGCTCTTTGGAAGAGTCCAAGACAACTGCAGTTGAAGAAGATGAGGAACCCCCTATCAACAGAGCTATCATGCAGCTCTCTCAATCCTATCACATCCCTGGAGTGAATGGAGTAACAATCCTATCTGCCCCAACTCATCTCCTCCCTACCATAGTCTATTGTCAATCTATCTCTGCTTTAATCAAATATTTTCATTGTCATATTCCAGGCTACTATTGAGAGGATTGTCCTAGCTATATCTGCCCAAACTGTCATATGTCCACTCCTGAACACCTCCAGTATCTGTGTCTGCACACCCAATGTAGCTTTTACCTTAGATGAAGACATTCAGATTGAGTCTGCCTCATATGCTCTTGTGGACTTTGTAATCAAACTGGGCATGTTGCAGAGCACTGTCCATTTGATCATCTATCACCAGAGCAGGCTCTTGACATCTTTGGACAGTGTTCCCAACCTTCTCCTTCAACATAGTGTGGGTTTAATGTTTCTTGAACCAGAGTTTTGAGTTTATAAAGGGAGTAATATTACAATTTATCTTCTTTCTTCTTCCATTGCTCTTATTATCTTTGCTCAAACCAATGTCCTCTTTGGCATTACTTACAAAACCTGGTTGCACTTTCTCTTGATCATATCTCCATTACATCCTCATTTGATACTGTTATGAGCTCTTGATCCAGACACTAACTCCTTCATTAATTCTCTTGTATCAATGTTGTAGTTTCTACTTAGTCATCCAGTATTCCCTGACATTCTTTTTCCTTCTACTGTAGATTGGTTAATCTGCAGCATTCTTTCATTTATATCATTTCCCAAAGGCCAGCCCTATATCAAACAGTGATCACTATTTAAACATGAGTAGAACATCATATATTTCTTTTTCCTACTTGAAATCTATTAGTCACTTTCACCTAGCATAAATATAAGTTTTACTAAGGACGTTGTGACTCTTCGTGAGCTCCTCCCTTGATAGAATCTCCCTCAAGTCTAGCATCCAGCACTAGGTCTAACATGAAGAAATTCATACAGAATATACTTGCTACATCTTGCAAAGAATGCAAGAACTCAACCTTCACCTCTGCCTTGAAAAATGTAACTTCACTACCAAGAAAGTTGATTATTTTGAAATGATCATTAATGAACAAGGACTGAAAATGGATCCTGTCAAACTCAAAGGTATTGCTAAATGGCTGGTATCTTCATCAGTCAAAGAAATCCATTCCTTTCTTGAATTTGCTGATTTCTATAGGCAATTTATTCAAAACTACTCTGAAGTCACTCATCCACTCATTGATCTGACCAAACAAAGCCAATCTTGGAATTGATCAGATAAATGTCAAAAAATGTTTGACATGCTCAAACAAATATTCTTGTCAAAGCCTGTACTCAGATTTCCTGACCTTACCAAACCATTCACCATTGCTACTAATGCCTCCAAGTTCACATATGAAGGTATACTTCTTCAAACTGACACCAATGACAAATGGCATCCTTGTTCATATCTCTCTCAATTGTTTTCACCAGCAGAATAAAACTACAATATATATAATCATGAACTCCTTGCTATCCTTCATGTCCTCAAAGCATAGAGACATTATCTCATAGGTTCTGTCAATCCAGTCCAGATGTTTATGGACCATAGAAATCTTATATATTTTCACCAACCCCAAATGTTGAACCATTTGATCTAAAACTCATTTATGTCCTAGGTACTATCCTTTCTGGTCCTGATGCCATTTCATGATGCATAGATCATCTATTCAAAAATGCATTGGATAACAAAGAAACAACTCTCTCTCCTCCATTTATGTTCATATAAACCAAGTTTGCCACTCCATTCTATCATTGCTGAATGATTTGAAAATGACTTCCTTATTCTCACTGCCCTTCAGGCACTTGATAATAAAATTCCCCCTTCATTCTGCTCTTGCCTCTCTGATTGACAAAACTGTGATGGCGTTATTACATACAAAAATCATGTTTATGTTCCTTCTGAAGACAATCTCTGTCACAAAATAGTATCCTCCTGCTATGATGACCCTACTGCAGGACATCCTGGAGTATTAAAAACTCACCAACTTGTCTTGGCTGAATACTGGTGGCCAGGTCTTGCCCATCATATTTGAAAATATATCAAAGACTATGCAATTTGCCAACAAAACAAAGTCAATACTCATCCCACTATACCTTCACTCACTTCTATCAAATCATATGCCTCTCACCTCTTTCAACAAATTTCTTGCAATCTGATCACAGATCTACCTCTATCTAATAGTTTCAATATACTCCTGGTCATGGTAGACCATGGACTTACTAAGGAAATAATTCTATACTCCACCAAGAAATCTATCACTTCTGAAGGGATAGAAGATCTCTTCTTTTACAAAGTATATCTTTGTTTCAGTTTGTATGAAAAGATCATCAGTGACAGAGAACTCCAATTTGCCTTTAAATTTACCCTCAAATTCAGAAAACACCTCAGATATGACCTTGCACTCTCTACTGCATATCATTCTCAAACAGATGAAGAAACTGAACATGTAAATCAAGAAGTAGAAACATATCTCCACATCTATTATGGCAATAATCCAACCTCATGGTCTGATTCTATTTCTTATGCTAAATTTGCACACAATCACTACCCTCATTCCATCACCTCCAAATCCCCATTTTACCTCATGCTTGGCTATGAACTAAAAGCCATACCTATGGTCTTTACTGAATCTTCTATTTCTGCAGTCACTGACCAGCTGAAAATCCTTGAAGCTGCCTGCTCTGAAGCCTTGGCAGCACATGAACTTGCCTACCAAGTCATAGCATCTTGCATCCACAAACACTTCATTCCTTTCAAGAAAGGCAACAAGGTCTGGCTAGAAGCCAAAAACCTAAAAAGATTGGTTGTCAACCTAAAATTCACCCCAAAACATGAAGGACCTTTTACCATTATCTCAGTCCTGTCTTCACTCTCTTATAAACTCTGTCTTCTGTCCACATGGAAAATCCATAACATGTTTCATGCTTCTTTGTTATTGCCCTATCATAAAAATCCTATATATGGTCTGAATTTTCCAAAACCTCCACCTGACTTAATTGGTAGAGAAGAGGAATATGAAATTCAATAGATATTAAAACATCAAGGTCCACCTTCCAATCATTATTTTCTTATTAGGTGGAAGGGCTATGCCTCAGAAGATGACTTATGAGTTTCTGAGAAAGATCTATCTCATGCACAGACTCCAAAGATTATAAAAAGTATCATCCTGCTGTTCACTCCATAAAACACATTTCTTTCTTACCCATCACCAACATGCCTTGCATTCCTACTTCTGAACTCCTAGTTTCCCCATTCACTCACATCTTTCATCATTAATTCCCTGCTTATAAGGATGCACTCACATGTGCCCTCAATGACCCCTCTCTCACAACTATCCTTGACCATTGTATCCACCCTGACTCACCCCTTGGTCTTCTTTACACCACTTACAGTGCTCACCAAACTCTATTCACTACAATTACCCACTTGGAAGATTTCCCTTTCACCCCTGATTTAGATCTCATCCTTAACCTCCTATGCAAGTGTTAAGCTTGGCCCAGACAGGGACAAGTAAAACCCTTCAGTGATGACAGGGATGACATTGAATGAGAAGTTGTGCTAAGATAGCAACAATGATGAGAGTACAATGACACCTTGTGACAAGCAAGGACTTAAGCAAGATAAATGATACTATTCAAAGGTAGCCTAGAGTTTCCAGAAGCATCCAATCAATCAGGAGGATGAAGACTACAGGAGATGAGACAAGAGAGCTAGATTGAACAAGCTATCAAGATATAGGTGATGGTATCCAAAGGGAGCTCTAGCTTAGGGAAAGGGAGTAAAACAGGCAAGACTATATAGTGATGGATGATTCATTGAGTAAGCAAATCATGTAAGTGGAAAGAAAGTCATGGAATGATGAAGAAGAACATCCATGACTGTGGAGGTACTCATGTGACCATAAGGGTACTCACATGATGAGTAAGTGGATAAAAGAGAAAAAGAGTACATATGGCAGTTAAGTTTGGGATAAGTCATAATATTACCCCTTCACTAAGTTCAAAGAACTACCAGTTCTTCAAAATTCGATATGACTAATGAAATGACTAACCCACTGAATGATCAGCATATACTATAAGACAATAATAGTGAATCTGAACCTCCTAGTGAGTAGGAAAACTTCAAGAGGACAAGATTAGTATCCTCTAGAGCTAGGATTGTCCCTTATATACTATTCTACAGTTTGTACAAGTGTATGTTACATCTAAGATATGCTATGCTAGGGTATTGGATATATACTTCATATTATACAACTATATCAGGCTATGTTCACAATATATGCTTAGTAGGAATGTTTCTAGGCTAGTTCTAGATTCGTAAGTGGTGTGTAATGGAAGGTGGTGGTCTAAGATGTGTTACACATATGTAGGGTGTAGGGTTACTTGTGTAGCATGGATGTAATAAGGCATTGCATGAGGTATACTTGTACAAGAGTGCATGGTTATGTATTTGATGTAGAGTGGCAGGGATTCATAATTTGGTCAAGCCCTTTGTGTAGCATATGGTCAGGGGTGTCTACTGTACAGCCACTATACCTAGCAGTTCATAGTTTGCAAGGTTTGTCCACATATTTTGCAAAACTAAGTAGATAGCCTTCTAGAGTATTCTTTTAGGAATCTTGCCATATAATTTTGAGAACTTAATATTGTGGCTTTGAATTGTTATGGGAAACCAAACACCTCAAACTATCATTCAGTGCTTATATAAGCTCAAACTTTTGAAGTATATGTGACCGAAATGTGCTCTAAAGGTATTTTATGCTATAATAAAGGTATTTTAAGTGTTTTATTATGAGTTTCAGACCTCTGTAGTGTGTAGTGGTGATTTTAGATAGTTAGGGATGTTGAGTACTATACAGCCATCGAAAATATTAGGGGCACATACAGTGACTCACAAAATTGTCCCAATATTTTACACTTTTTGATTGTTTGTTGCATAGCTTTGAAGCAAATATAAATACAAATAAAGTGTCAGTATATAAAAGGAAGAACTTACTCTTGGCTAGGTGTGGGTTAAAAAATTATATAATTTCATTTAGCAATCATGGAGATATATTAAGTTTAATATTGTCACTTATTGGAACAATTATGTGAGTGTGGTTCAATGATATAGCAAACAGAGGTTTAATACTTGGTATGACCTCCTTTAGCCTTGACTACTGCCCCAATCCTTCTAGGCATACTCTCAATCAAATCCTGACAGATCTCT
>JBBPTP010000718.1:0-14235 GCA_038094195.1 Pulveroboletus aff. carminiporus | reverse complement strand
CCCCTCCTTGTCTATCTACCTTTGCTGGACCCCTCTAGGGACGAGCATAGCTCGCTCCCTTCAACCCCTTCCTCGTGGTAAACCCTCTAGGGACTTAACCTACCACACCACTTATCTTTCTTACAACGCTATCCTACAGTTTAAGTAGTGATAGCTAAACGATGTTAGGGCTGGCCCAAGTAGACTAGAATAGTAAGTGATACTGTGGATTAGGTGATCCACAGTAGAACGTCATGGAAAGTAAAAGAACAAGTGGTAATAAGGAACTACGAGATCGAGATGACAGACTCGATCGAGGAGTGATTGTTCAAAAGAAGAAACTAGGTGACAGACCTTCAGGAACTGATCAAAGAAAAGCGAGATGAGGGCAATGGGAGATAATCAACAAGGCGTGTTGATAAGTAGTCTGAACTATTCCGAGAATAACGGTGGATTGAGCAAAGGAAAGAAGAAGTAACGACGTGGAAAGGAAATGAATTGTAACATTACCCCCTGCATAGAATCGAAACCCTGGTTCAATGAATACTAAGTCCACTTCATGTTCTTGCGCTATCGGGGTTGCGTCCTCCATAGATGTCCAAGGCCTGTTCTGGGGAAAGATGCTCAAATGGACAGTCGTCCACCACGTGCCCAGATTGATTGCAAAGTGCACATGAGTGCACTGGACAGAAGTGATCAGAGTGTCTCCAATGACTGCAAAAGCTGCATTGGGTGCATATACACAGATACTGGGGGTGACCTGGCGCTGAGACGTGACAGTGTGGGCAGATGTAATGCGGGCAATCCTCTCGATAGTGACCCAACATATGGCAGCGAAAACACTCCGTTAGAGTAGAGGCGGGTCGACGACGCACAACAGTGGATAATAACCTGGTTGGAGCTGATAGAATCATGACTCCATTGGCTCCAGGGATGTGGTATGATTCAGCTAAATGTTGGGTGGTTCTGTCGACAGGGGACTGGTCGTCCTCCTCGACGGTGGTGGAGTTTGATTCCATAGTTGATTCGGATGGGGCGATGGTGGGCGAAGAAGAGGGAGGAGAGGAAATGCGCAGGGCCAAGGCAGGTGGGGATGAGGAAGTGGTGATGGATGACTGAGGAGGTGGGATCCATAAGGGAGGAGAGGCGAAGGGGATCCCTGATAAGTAGGTCGCTCTTTTGGTTGGCGACATAGAGTGAAAAATGGGGGAGAATGTGGAGAATAATCGATCTGTAGGAATCGATTCTATGAAGGTGGAGAAGCTGTGAGTATGTAGTAAAACGAGGACTCGTCGGGGAAGGTTACTAAGAAGGAAACATAGTGGTGCTCCATAAAGCGGAGGTAGATCATTGGAGGCGGTTAGGGCGTGGAAGCATTGAATGCGGTTAACGTCGTGGTATAAACGGATCAGTTCCTGGGAGGTCACATCTGCTTGGTATAAAGGAAGGTTTTCAACGATGTACAGGAGGGTAGGGTCGGCCAGGATAGTGCCATACAGGGTAAGGGTATGGTCGATCAGCAGTAGCAATGGCCTCACTGAGGCAGTTCGAATACGAGAATTGATGAGAGAATAGGATTGCGAGGAAGATGGCGATGAGGAGGAGTGGGTAGACATAGTGTTCCCAATAGCATTGGAGGTGGTTCATTCAAGGTGATACTCACTAAGAGACCAATGTCTTGTCTGAACCGTTCTTACAACTGATTGTCCCTTTTATATTGGGACAGTATCTGCTGTGCATGACAGAGATTGCTTTCGGGTTCCCAGGTGTTTTCCGATGACGGATAGCCTTTCCATGCGGTCAAGTACTGCCTCCTTGATGCACTGCCCCTATGGGAGATAAGACGTTCCACCTCGTATTCTTCTTCTGATCCGATCAGGTCAGGCGGTGGGCGGTGGAAGTTGGGACCATGTGCTTCGGTCTCTTTGTACGAGGAGATTAGCGAAGCATGGAAGACATCATGGATTTTCTAAGTGGGTGGAAGTTTGAGTCGATAAGAGAGGGGAGATAGTACCTGGGTGATTTCGAAAGGTCCATATCGTTTGGGGGCGAATTTCTGGGAAAGGGTTTTGATATGTAGGTTAGTGGCTTCTAACCACACTTTAGCTCCAACCTTCCAGGGGGAGAAGTGCCTGGTAATCCTGGTAGTCATGATTCGACGGGCAGAGTCGTGCACAGCAAGTGCTTCCTTTCTTGCTTCATCAAGGGCTGATAGTCTGGACTCAAGGGCTGGAAGGAAAGTTTTGCCTAATGGGAGGTAGGCCTGAGGTTCATACCCGAGCATTAGCGAGAACGGGGAGACCTTAGTGGAGGAGTGGGGTGCTGTGTTATGGGCAAACTCAGCATTGGTGAGAAGATCTACCCATTTCCTGGGTTGATTCATGGTGAAGATGCGGAGGTAGGTTTCGAGTTCTTGGTTCATCCGCTTAGTTTGTCCATCGGTCTGGGGATGATAGGCGGTGGATAGTTTGACATTGTACTTGAGAAGGCGCGCCAACTCTCTGGCGAAGGCCAATGCGAACTGGGGACCTCGATCTGAGATGACCGAGTTATGTAATCCGAATCTTTTGAAGACATAGTCATGGAAAAGGCATGCAATTCCTTCGGTGGAGATGGTTTTTTTGCAAGGAGCGAGAATTACCCCCTTAGTAAGTCCATGGTCTACCATGACCATAATAGAGTCAAATCCTTGGGATTCGGGGAGATCCGTGATAAGATCTACAGAGATTTGTTTAAATGGTAGAGTGGAGCGTGAAGGAATGGGGAATAATGGTAGTACAGTTGGATGCGTGTTGGTTTTATTTTGTTGACAGGTTGAGCATCTGTTTACGAAGTTGTGAACAAAGGTAGCCAGTTCTGGCCACCAGTAGTCTCTTTCGACAATTGCTTTGGTGTGGAATTGGCCTAAATGGCCTGTTGTGGATGATTCATGGATGGAGGTTAAGACAGGGGAACGAGCAAGTGGTGGAAGGTAGAGGCGACCTTTGAAGTATAGGTGGCCATTGTCTAATGTCCAGTCTGTGAGGGCTGACCGGCTGAACAATGGGTTGTCTTTTTCAAGACCCTCAATCGCTCGAAGGACCAATGGGTCTCCTTTGGACAAAGCATGAACTAGTTCCGCAAGTCTGGTGTCTAGAGCATGGATAACGATGGGCTCAGAGACAATGGAACTATGGGTATTGTCCTCCGAAGTATCCACTTCAGAGTTTCGGGATAGGGCATCAGCCGGACCCATCTGAGTTCCTGGAGTAACTTTCCAGAGAATGTCGAAGTCCTGGAGGAATAGACCCCAACATGCTTGACGACGGGAGAGCTTTCGAGGGTCTTTTAGGTAAGACAAGTTTTTGTGGTCAGTGATAATGGTGACCGGGTGATTGGTGCTGAGCAGATAGTGTTTCCACTCGGTGAGTGTAAGGATTACAGTGAGCAATTCGCGATCATAGATGTCATAGTTGCGTTCTGCCAGGATGAAGGTCTTAGAGAAGTATGAGCATGGATGAAGATCTCCGTTGACGTCGGTTTGCATTAGGACAGCTCCCGCTGCAATTAAAGAGGCATCGGTCATGACGGTGAACGGTTTGGTTAAGTCGGGTATATGGAGGACGGGGGTAGACAAAAAGACCTCGATTAATTGGTCAAAGGCATGTTGTTGAAGTTGGGTCCAATCCCAAGGTTGATCTTTCCGGGTAAGCAAATTCAAGGGGGCGATGATGTTGGAGAATGTTAGACCTAACACTGCAATGCCAAGTATGAGGCAACGTATGTTGAGTGAGGGACTAACAGACTTGGTGAGATTCGACGAGGGGAGGAGCTCACGAAGAGTCACAACGTCCCTTGCCAAAGGATGTGCTAGGCGGAACACACAATAGATTCAAAGTGAAGAGAAAGCTACAAGGCGCTACCCTATGGTTTAAGTAGTGATAGCTACATTGACTTAGAGCCAGCCCAAGAAGACAAAAGTAGTAAGTAATACTGCGGATTAGTTAATCCGCAGTAGAAAGACATGAAATGTAAAAGAACAAGTGATAAGATGGAACTATGAGATCAAGATAAGAGACTCAATTGAGGAGTGATTGTTCGTGATAAGGAGACATACGACAGACCTTCCAGAACTGATCAAAGGAAAACAAGATGAGGATGAATAGAGAGTATCAGGAGTAGGTGTTGGTAAGAGACGTGGGTTACACCTAAAAGGACGGCGGGTTGTGCGAAGGAAAAGAGTAGTATAGACGCAGAGAGGAAGAAGATTGTAACATTACCCCCTGCGTAGAATTGAAACCCTGGTTCGATAAACACAAGGTCCACCTCTCGTTCACGGAACATTTGAGGTACATCCTCCATAGATATCCAGGGCCTGCTCTGGGGAAAGATGTTCAAATGGACAGTCGTCCGCCACATGCCCAGATTGATTACAAAGTGCGCACGAGCGCACGGGACAGAAGCGATCGGTGTGTCTCCAATGACTGCAAAAACCACATTGGGTGCATATGCACAAATACTGGGGGTGACCAGGCACTGAGACGTGACAATGTGGACAGGTGTAATGTGGGCAATCCTCTCGATAGTGGCCAAGCACATGACAGCAAAAGCACTCAGTTAAAGCTGAGGCGGGTCAACGACACACGACAGTGGGTAGCAGCCAGGTCGGGGCTGAAAGAATAGTGACTCTGTTGGCGCCAGGGATGTGGTATGATTCAGATAGTCGCTGGGCAACTCTATCGACAGGGGATTGATCATCCTCCTCAACGGCAGTGGAAGCCGATTCAATGGTTGATTCAGATGGGGCAACGGTCGGCAACGAAGGAGGAGGAGAAGAGAGATGGAGGGCCAGAGCAGGTGGGGACGAGGAGGTAGCAGTGGACGACTGAGGAGGCGGGATGTGTAGAGGAGGAGAGGCGAACGGAATTCCCGATAGGTAGGTCCTTCTTTCCATAGGAGACATGGAGTGGAAAATGGGAGAGAAGATGGGGAAGAGACAATCTGCAGGGATCGATTCTATGAAGGTGGCAAAACCGTGAGTGTGCAGTAATAAAAGGATGCATCGGGGGAGGTTATTAAGAAGAAAACGTAGTGGCACCCCATACAAAGAAGGTAAGTCATTGGGGGCCATCAAGGCATGAAAACGTTGTGCGCGGTTCACATCATGGAATAAATGGATCAGTTCTTGGGAGGTTACGTCTTGTTGGTACAGGGGAAGATTTTCAACAATGTATAACAGGGTTGGGTCGGCCAGGATAGCGCCATACAGGGTAAGGGTGTTGTCGATTGGCAGTAACAATGGCCTCACTGAGGTGGTTCGAATACGAGAATCGGTGAGAGAATAGAATTGCGAGGAAGATGGCGACGATGAGGAGGGGGTATACATAATGTTCCCAGTAGCGGCGGAGATGGTTCATCTAAGGTGATACTCATGGAGAGACCGACTTCTTGTTTGAACCTCTTTTTATAGTCGATTGTCCTTCTTGTATTGGGAGAGGATCTGCTGTGCATGACGGAGATTACTCTTGGGTTCCCATGTGTTTTCTGATGAAGGATAGCCTTTCCATGCGGTTAGGTACTGCCTTCATGATGCACTGCCTCTGTGGGAGATAATACGCTCCACTTCATATTCTTCTTCTGATCCGATCAGGTTAGGTGGTGGGCAATGGAAGTTGGGGCCATGTGCAACCATTTCTTTGTATGACGAAAGAAGGGAGGCATGAAAGACATCGTGTATTTTCCAGGTAGATGGAAGTTTGAGTCGGTATAATAGGGGGGA
Organism: Pulveroboletus aff. carminiporus; assembly: GCA_038094195.1. Classification (NCBI taxonomy): domain Eukaryota; kingdom Fungi; phylum Basidiomycota; class Agaricomycetes; order Boletales; family Boletaceae; genus Pulveroboletus; species Pulveroboletus aff. carminiporus. The sequence continues at coordinate 8,498 of JBBPTP010000718.1, read as the reverse complement.
GAGTACTTGGGTGATTTCGAAAGGACTGTATCGCTTTGGGGCTAACTTCCAGGACAAGGTTTTGATGTGGAGATTGGTGGCTTCCAGCCAAACCTTGGCTCCTATCTTCCATGGGACGAAGTGCCTGGTTACTTGCGCAGTCATGATCCGACGGGCTGAGTCGTGCACAGCGAGTGCTTCTTTTCTCGATTCATCAAGGGTCGCTAATCTAGACTCAAGAGCGGGGAGGAAAGTTTTTCCTATTGATGGATAAGCTCTGGGTTCATATCCGAGCATAAGGGAGAACAGGGAAGTTTTAGTAGATGAGTGTGGGGCGGTGTTATGGGCAAATTCAGCAGTGGTAAGGAAGTTCGCCCATTTCCTAGGTTGATTCGCGGTAAATATGTGGAGGTAGGTTTCTAGTTCTTGGTTCATCCGTTCGGTCTGTCCGTCAGTTTGGGGGTGGTATGCGGTTGATAGCTTCACATCGTATTTGAGGAGTCTGGCTAGCTCTCTAGCGAAAGCGGATGCAAACTGGGGGCCTCTATCGGAGATGACTGACTCATGGAGTCCAAATCTCTTGAAGACAAAGTCGTGGAAGAGTCTGGCGATGCCTTCTGCGGTAATAGATTTGGTGCAAGGAGTGAGAATTACCCCCTTAGTAAGCCCATGGTTGACCATGACCATAATAGAGTCATAGCCATTGGATTCGGGGAGGTCGGTGATGAGGTCAACAGAGATTTGTTTGAACAGAAGTGTGGTATGAGACGGAATTGGGGAAAGAGGTGGAACGGTTGGGTGTGTGTTGACTTTGTTTTGTTGGCAGACAGCACATCCATTTACAAAGTTGCGAACAAAGGTGGTCAATCCTGGCCACCAGTAATCGCATTCGACTATGGCTTTCGTTCGAAATTGTCCCAAGTGGCCCGTGGTGGGTGAGTCATGGATGGTGGCGAGGATGGCGGAATGAGCAGAAGGTGGAATATATAGTCGTCCTTTAAAGTAAAGGTGGCCGTTGTTCAAGGTCCAATCATGGAGAGCGGATCTGGGGAAAAGTGGATTATCTTTTTCTAATCCTTCGATAGCGCGGAGGACTAAAGGATCTCCTGTGGAGGAGGAGTGGACTAACTCAGCCAGTCTGGTATCTAGGGTATGGATGATAACAGGTTCTGGGACGATGGATGTTTGGATATTGTCTTCCGAAGTATCTACTTCAGCGTTTCTTGACAAGGCATCCGTGGGACCCATCTGAGTACCTGGTGTAACTTTCCAGAGGATATCGAAATCTTGGAGAAAAAGGCCCCATCACGCTTGTCAACGGGAGAGTTTGCGGGGGTCTTTTAAATATGACAAGTTCTTGTGATCTGTAATGATGGTGACAGGATGATTTGTCCCCAATAGGTAGTGTTTCCACTCGGCAAGAGCAAGGATTACAGCGAGCAATTCATGATCATAGATGTTGTAATTTCGTTCAGCAGGGATAAAGGTCTTGGAGAAGTATGAGCATGGGTGGAGGTCTCCGTTGACATTGGGTTGCATTAGAACTGCACCAGCTGCGATGAGGGAAGCATCGGTCATGACGGTAAAAGGTTTGGCTAGGTCAGGGATATGGAGGACAGGGGTCGATGAGAAGATATTGATTAAGGCGTCGAATGCCTGTTGTTGTAACTGGGTCCAATCCCAGGGCTGATTCTTTTGGGTGAGGAGGTTTAGTGGGGCGACGACGTTGGAGAAGTTGGGGATAAACTTCCTATAAAAGTTGGCAAAGCCCATAAAAGATCTTACTCCTTTTACTGTGGTTGGGGGTTTCTAGGAGGAGATCGCTGCAAGCTTGACAGGGTCCATTTTAGCCAGGCCGTTGCCAACAATAATTCCCAGGAAGTTGATTTGTGGAACGTCAAACTCGCATTTGGGTAGTTTCAAAGACAACTTGTGCTCTCTCAGCCGTTGAAGGACTCGGCGAGTTCTTTCATGGTGTAGGTTCAGGTCATCTTTCGTACAGATGCCCATATCGTCCATGTAGATTTTGAGCCATCGCTCAGCGATCATGTCTGCGAAGATGTGGTTCATGAAGATTTGGAAGGTGGGAGGTGCGTTGCTGTGACCGAAAAAGAGTACTGTTGGTTCAAACAGACCAAAAGGGGTGATGAAGGCCATTTTCCACTGGTCTTCTTCCCGAACACGAATATTGTTGTATCTCCATCATATATCAAATTTGGTGAAGATGTTCGCGTCTTTCATATCATCGATGAGTTCTGAAATTAAGGGGAGAGGATAGGCATTGCGGATGGTGTGGGAGTTCAGATAGTGGTAGTCCTGACAAGGTCGTAACGAGCCATCCTTTTTAGGTACAAAAAAGAAGGGTACTGCTTGGGGCAACGTGGAGGGCACTATTCGACCCGATTTAAGATGTTCGGTGATGAAATCTTGGCAGGCTTCACGCTCCTTTGGGTTGAGATAATATGTCTTGCCTATCTTTGGAACGAAAGAAGGTTTCAGATTGACGACATGGTCATAGGAGCGGTGTTCGGGAAGTTTGTCAAATGTCTGTTCTGCAAAGACGTCCTTGAAGTCCTTGCACCAAGTAGGTAGTATTATTTGAGTTTTCTCTTGGTGTTGTTCTAACTCAGTGGACAGCGTGATCTTGCTGATGTCAGTCCATCCGAGTTCTTCCCTGGGGAGGTACTCATGAAGAGACACAACGTCCCAGGGAGAACCGGACAGGTCAACGTTCTGGATATTTACCTTATTGTCTCATTCAAGGGAGACTTCGTTTTTGGTCCAATCGATTCTTGGGTTCCATTTCCATAACCAGGGCATTCCCAAGATAATCTGAGGGGTCTTGAGCTGAGTAACCATCAGTCCAATGCGTTCGCGGTGGTCGTTGATAGTTAGATCCATCCAGGCCTCATGTCTAATGGTACCTCCTCTATTTCCAGTTCCATCCACATTGAGGGCAGTCAGAGGTTGTTGTAGGGGTACTCGGGGAAACCAATGTCGTTTGACAAGGTTCGAATCAATAAAGTTCCCAGTTGCTCCAAAGTCAATAAGGGCAACGGTGTTGATGATTTCTTTTCCAGTATGTAGTTGGATGGGGATTTGCAAAGTTTTCTTGTTGGTCATGGCTATGAATACATGGTTTAAGCTATGAGAAGGAGACGTCAGACATCCTTCTCCATTCAAAAATCTGAGGGCGAGGACTCAGTTTCTTCATCAAAGCAAATCTGGAGGGTTTGTAAAATTTGCTTGGGGTCTTTCCCTTTTCCTTTAAGGGATGTGATATATGAGTCAATGGGGTCAACGACTTTTGGCAGAAGGGAAGTCATGGTGGGGGTAATTGTGACTGAGGGTGCGGATGAAGCGGTTGAGGTGGTCTGGATCTGGGTCGTAGGTGTCTTTTGAGGAAAGGTGACTCTACAATTCTGAGCGGAGTGTCCAACTTTTCAGCACTTGAAGCATTGATTCTCTCGGATGCAACGAGCTCGTTCAGTGGGAGTGAGTTTCTTAAGACGGATCGTGTCTATGTCCATGGCATTCGGGTCCTTGTTATGGGAGGATGACTGTGAGTTGTTTGCGTAGCGGACCCCTCTCTTGAGGTCTTTAATCTTCATCAGCTGTTAATGGTATGTCTTCACTTTCTCAATCCATTCTTGGATCATGGTGGCAGGGTTTTCGGCTCCGAGGATCATGATGGCTAGTTTTTGGTCTATTCCTGCGGAGAAGTCGTCGATGAGGGTATTGTCCTCGGTTACACCAGCCTTAGATGCTAGTGACTGGAATTCAGTGATATACTCTTGGAAGCCGTCGTCCTTACCAGTCTTGGTTTGGACGAGACGGTGGAGCTCCATTTGAGCTTTAGCTTTGGCATCGAATGGAAAGAAGGTGGATTGGAAGTCTTTGGCAAATGCGTCAAAGGTTTTCTTTGTGGGGTCGATGGAGGCATCTCCCATCTTGTCATACCACATTTCGGAGAATGAGATACCCCTGCCTTTACTCATTTTATTAAAGCAGGTCAAGATCTTGGTACCGTCGTCAGAGTAGATGGTCGGGTTGACTGAGAAGTAGGCGTTCATCGCCTTGATCCATCGAGTGGATTCATTGGATTCACCCGAGAAGTCCGCTGGGAGGGCGGCTTTAACTTCCAATTGGGGGGTAGACATGGTGACTGGTGGTGGGCTGGGGAATGTACCAGGTGGCGGTGGACTGGGTGGTGGGCTGGTAAAGATGGGGCTAGGTGACCAAGGTACGTTAATCTGGGGCAGAACCTGGGGTGTAATAAACTGGGGTAAAACTTGTGGGGCAGCAATCTGGGGTAGGGGTTGTGGTGCTAAGATTCGAGGGGTGCTGTGACTGGGTGACTGGGTTGCTGGGTATGTACCTGACTGATAGGTACGTCTGGTCCTGGGGAATAGTGCTGGGTTGCTGGACTGGGTGGATGACGAGGCGATTCGTCGACTAGGTGGTAACTGGATTTCAGGGAGATCTTCCTCTTCACTGAGAGGTGGTCTGATGGTGCTGGGTGCTATGGTGACGAGGGGGTAGTCCTACTCCGATGATAGAAGGGACGAGGGTGACTTTGAATCTTTTGTTAGACCTAACGCTGCGATGCCAAGTACGAGGCAACATATGTTGAGCGAGGGACTAACAGACTTGGTGAGATTTGACAAGGGAAGGAGCTCACGAAGAGTCACAACGTCCACAAATCCCTCATCTTGGATAGAGGTCCTCAGTTCACCTCTGCGTTTGCCAGAGAATTGGCAAGACTCCTCAAATATGACATAAAATTATCAACCACATACCATCCCCAAACTGACGGACAAACGGAACGCATGAACCAAGAACTCGAAACATACCTCCACATATTCACCATGAATCAACCCAGGAAATGGGCAAGTTTCCTTACCACTGCCGAGTTCGCCCACAACACTGCCCCACATTCTTCCACTAAAGTGTCTCCCTTCTCACTAATGCTCGGATACGAACCTCGAGCATACCCCCCTATCGGAAAAACCTTCCTCCCCGCTCTAGAGTCCAGGCTGTCCACCCTTGATGAATCAAGAAAAGAAGCTCTTGCGGCGCACGACTCAGCCCGTCGGATCATGTCCGCTCGGGTAACCAGGCACTTCACCCCTTGGAAGGTAGGAGCTAAGGTTTGGTTGGAGGCTACCAATCTCCATATCAAAACCTTATCTTGAAAATTGGCCCCAAAACGCTACGGCCCTTTTGAGATCACCCAAGTCCTCTCCCCTCTTTCTTATCGCCTCAAACTCCCACCTACTTGGAAGATCCATGATGTGTTCCATGCATCTCTCCTTTCGTCTTACAAGGAAACTGATGTGCATGGTCCCAACTTCCTCCGACCACCCCCTGACCTGATTGGATCAGAAGAGGAATATGAGATGGAGCGAATTATCTCCCACAGGGGCAGTGCGTCCAGGAGACAGTACCTAACCGCATGGAAAGGCTATCCCTCGTCGGAAAATACCTGGGAACCCGAAAGTAATCTCCGTCATGCGCAGCAAGTACTTACCCAGTATAAAAGGGACAACCACCTGTAAGAACAGTTCAAACAAGACGTCAGTCTCCTCGTGAGTATCGCCTTGGATGAACCATTTTCAAAATTACTGGGAACACTATGTCTATCCCCTCTTCATCCTCGCCATCTTCCTTGCCATCTTATTCTCTCATCGATTCTCATATTCGAACCGCCTCATGTTAAGCCTAACGCTACGATGTCCACGCCGAAGCACAAGACAATCATGTAGGTAAGAGCGAGGGACTTTAACAGACTCGGAGAGAGATTTGACGAGGGGAGGAGCTCACGAAGAGTCGCAACGTCCCTTGCCAAATAGTTGTGTTAAGAGAAGTGAACAATAGATTCAAAGTGAGGAGAAAACTACAAGCGCGATCCTACGGTTTAAGTAGTGATATCTAAGTTGACTTAGGGCCGGCCCAAGGAGACGAAAGTAGTAAGTGTTGCTGCGGATTAGATAACCCGCAGTAGAACAACGTAGAAGGTGAAGGAACAAGTGATAAGAGGGAACTTCCAGAACTGATCAGAGAAAGACAAGGTGAGGTCGGTTGGTAAGTATCAAGAGTAGGTGCTGATAGGAAATGCGAGTGACACCTAAGAGGACAGTAGGTTGTGCGAAGGAAAGAAGTAGTATAGACGAAGAGAGAAAGAAGATTGTTACACCTCAGTGAGGCCATTGCTGCTGCTGATCGACCATGCCCTTACCCTGTATGGCGCTATCCTGGCCAACCCAACCCTGCTATTCATCATTGAAAACCTTCCTTTATACCAACAAGACATAACCTCTCAGGAACTGATACGTTTATTCCATGATATAAGTCGAGTTCAACGCTTTCATACTTTAGCCGCCCCTGCCGATTTACCTCCTTTGTATGGAACCCCGATACGCTTCCTCCTAAGCAACCTTCCGCGTCGAGTTCTAACTCTTTTACATACCCATGGATTTGCCACCTTCATGGAATCTATCCCTGCAGACCGATTATTCCCCACGTTCTCCCCAATCTTTCACTCCATGCTACCTGGAGAACGAGACCGTTATATGTCTGGCATACCGTTCGCCTCTCCTCCGCTGTACATCCCTCCTCCTCACTCACCCTCCACAACTGCTTCCTCTCCGCCTACCCTATTGCAACGTCTCTCATCGACCCCTTCGTCACCAACCGTCGCCCCATCCGAGTCAACCATAGAGTCTGACTCTACTGTGATAGAAGAGGCTAACATACCTCCCGTCGACAGAGATGCTCAACGGCTATCAGAATCATACCACATTCCTGGTGCAAATGGAGTAACCATTCTATCTGCTCCCACCAGATTACTCCCCACCGTAGTACGTCGCCGACCCGCCTCAGCGCTGACAGAGTGCTTTCGCTGTCATGCTCTGGGTCACTATCGAGAGGATTGCCCGTTTTACTCCTGTCCGCACTGTCACGTTGCCGCACCTGGTCACCCCCAGTATCTGTGTCTATGCATCCAATGCGGCTTTTGCAGTCGTTGGGGACATTCCAATCGCTTCTGTCCAGTGCGCTCATGCGCGCTTTGTAATCAACATGGGCACGTGGCAGATGACTGTCCATTTGAACATCTATCCCCGGAGCAGGCCTTGGACATCTATGGCGGACGTTCCCCCACTATTTAGTGAGCATGGGGTGGACTTGCAATATATCGAACCAGGGTTTCGATTCTACGATGGGGGTAATGTTACAATCTTTTTCCTCTCTTCATCCTTGATACTTCTTTGCTTTACACAACCCACCGTCCTCTTAGGAATAACCCGCATTACCTACCAATATTCTTTACTGGTAGCTTCAGCTCGTCCCCACCTTGTTCTTCTTTAACTCAGTTCCTGAAGGTTGGTCTTTTTCTTCTTATCATCGAACAATCACTCCTCGGTCGAGTCTCTTATCTCGACCTCGTAGTTCCTTCTTTTTATTTCTTCCATCAGATTCTATCTCGTTCTACTGTGGCTTAGCCAATCCACAGTATCATGTACTATTCTTGTCTCTCTTGGGCCAGCCCTAAACTAGTTTCGCTATCACTACTTAAACCGTAGGATACGCACATGTTGTCTTTTCTCTACTTTGAATCTATTGTTCATCTCACTCAACATAAATCTGGTTTTATCAGAGGACGTTGCGACTCTACGTGAGCTCCTCCCTTTGGTAGAATCTCCCTCGAATCTAGTCTAGCTTAACCTCAAGAATACTTCGCCCAAAAGTACTCCGTACTAAGGCATCGTAGCATTGAGCTTAACACATCATTTATCCTTATTAAGTCTTTGCTCCTTGCAAGACTTCCTTGCACCCTCGTCATTGTTGCCATAGTTGCATGACATATTCTAGTCATTATTGTTAGTTTAACATAACTCCTCGCCTGTTGTTGTTCCCAATATCTTTAAGAGGGCCTTGCTTGTCTCTATCTGAGTCAAGCCTAACAATATGTCAATGTCAAAGTATTAATAGGTGAGATAGAAATGATAGAAATAAGTGTTGCAACATCAGAATACAAGAAAACATATGGTAAGATACTAACCATCTCAGTTGCTAGCCCTAAGATAAGTCAGATACTAAGTAGAGCAGATAGTGTAACTGGATAGTTAGTCTGGATATGGATAGGACCAGATATGTATGAATGAGGATAAATTAGCCTTCAATGAACACAGGACAGGATAGATGCTTGCATGATGGACACAAGTGCATCCAGAGTGACCTGAAAGTAGAAAAAACTGATGCTACAAACATAGAGAGCATCGAGCTTCTACAATGTGATCTAATCAAGCAATATATATATCTTTATCATTGTCAGAACTATGACATGATCTTTAGAGAAGTGCCATTGCATGAAGTGTGATACTTACCACTGCTGCCAGATCAAGCAACTCAAGTTTGGAGTCAAGATCTTTAGAATAGAGATGAGCCAGAAAGTAGAGATAGTGTCAGAAAGGATTAATGACATCTGAGTATGCAGAAAGTTGTCATTGGACAGCAAA
>JBBPTP010000717.1:0-14266 GCA_038094195.1 Pulveroboletus aff. carminiporus | reverse complement strand
GATCTTGCCATTCATTCAGCCCTTTGGAGAGTGTGCAATGCTTTGACCAGTGGACAACTGATCTATTTGAATAATAATCCCATACTCATGAAGCATTTAACTCATTATTTTGATGCCAGCTTGTTGAGAAACTTTGACCCTTGTAAATGACAGTAGGGGGAATACTATCACCATCTGCACAAATCACCACCATGACAGTAATATTTTCTCTATTTTCATCACATTGTTGGTGTTGAGTCTTCTGATTGGCAGCACCAAATACCCACTCCTTTGCAGCTATTCTAGGTTGAAAACTTGTCTTGCTGGCAGTCCAGATGCAATCTGAATCAATCTGATGCTTTGCGATTGTGTTTCTGAGTAAGGTAAACCATACTTCATTTGTGTTCTTGTTTACTGCATGTCCATATTTAGCTTCCAATGAGGTGCTCCAATACCTTCCAAGCTGGTCACTGTTATAAACACTATTTTTTCACAATATATTCTATGTCCCAGTCACAAGGGACTTAACTTTCCTCAAACACATGAATGACTAAGCATGCTTGCTTTATTTCTCTAAGTCAAGTCACATATCAAGGGTACAAACCCTTGATCCACTCTCCTTCAAGTCATACTTCTCTTTAATCTCTGAGTAGAAGTTTCTTAACTTCTATTTTTCATGATCATATTGGACAATGTGTCCATCATGCTTCTGATCTTCCATTCTCCCACACAATGTGTGTGCATCATGTTATCAATTACCATTATTTCAAAAATATGCCACAAGGCTATATACAGATATGTTTCAAGTTACAATGACTCACCACAGACAGCTTTATTACTAAATATAGATATATAATACTATAAAAGGACTATTTATGATACAAATATGTACAAATACATACAAATCTCCATGTAGTATATAAGTTGGGCCTCTGTCACCAGAGTTCTTCAATCAAGTTCTTCTTTGATACTCATCACTACTAGTGGAGAGTTTCTTGATTCAATTCATATTCTTTTCACCCTTTTATCTTTTGATCTATTACTTGGACAGTGCTGCATAAGTGCTGTGATTCCTTTTAGTAGTTGCTTCAGTCACTGTGTCTTGACAGAAAGTGGCTTGTTCAGTTTGGCCCAACATCAGCCTAATTGAATGTGTCACCCAAGCATACATGCAGGATGCAGTCAACATGATATTTTAGTGTTCTATGATTGAATGGAAAGCCTCTCACAGTGAGCTCAAGACAGTATGCCACAACTGACTCTTTCTCAGCAGAAGTAAGGTGTTCATTGGTCTCAAGATTAGCCTCCTATTGTCCTTTTCTTTTCATGGCTCAACATCACATCATTTCAACTGCCACTATCATGTTTCTATGCTTCTTCTGGATCCCTGCACAGATGCTTTGCAGACTTCTGCACCTGTCTTCTGATTTTGTAAGCTTGCCATTATATAGTGAAACAGTTTGTTACAGGTGCACTATATGCTATAGTGCATAACAATTACTGAAGCTACAAGCACTACAAACATGGATATTCATTTTCCTAAGTCTTGTCTTATCAGTACTGATTTTACTGATTACTCTTTATTTTCACATCTTCATGTCTTCACATGTGCACATGGTCACATTTCACTTATTCACACTTTCATGACTTCATGTCATCACACTTAATAGAGTCATGCCTTCACAATCATCATGACCCCTATTCTTATGAGTCACAATTATAGATGAAATACATCTGATACTTGAGGCATTAGGCTATGCTCTCCCATTCTACCACATCTATGCTTCTCATTCACATTAAATACACACTGAAATGACTAACCCACTGAAGGATCATGTTAAGCTTAACTCAGATAGAGACAAGCAAAGCCCTTCAAAAGATATGTTGTCATCATGAAATGAGGACAAGGTAAAAGGGACGACCAGGGATAAGAAATTGTACATGTAAAGTGATGATGACAAGGAAGTGTTGTGCACAAAGTGTCACAACAATGAGGATACAAGGAAGTCATGCAATAAGCACTGACTTAGTGATGAGGAAAGATACAACCACGAAGATTGCCCAGAAATTCAGAGAGCATCCAATCAATATGGAGGACGAAGATACCTAAGAGATGAAACACGAGGAAAAGCTAGTATTGGACAAGCTATCAGATACTAGAATGGTATCCAAAGGGAGCTCTAGCTTAGGGAATGGAAGAGAACCAGCCTAGGTATATATAGTGAAAGGTGATCTGCTGAATAAGCAGATTATATAACCAGATAGAAAGTTATGGAACAGAAAGGAAGAACTTTTATAACTGCAAAGGTTCTCATGTGACTGTAAGGGTACTCACATGATTAGTAATCAAAATGAAAGAAGGAAGAGAATACACATGGTGTGATAAGTCTAGGATAAGTCATAACATTACCCCCTTACTAAGTCTGAAGAACAACCTGTTCTTCAAAATTCACTACTGTTTACAAGAATGTCAATTTTGTCCCAGCTAGAGACTTCAGAATTAGAGAGATGTTCAGAGGGTATACCTGCATCAAGCATGGTGCAGTGGCAGGCTTCAATGTCGAACACATCTTCATCTCTAGAATAATCTTCAAGACCTGCTTTGTTTCTTTCATCGATTAGCCCATAGTCATCAAATCTGCATACTTGACGATCTCAAGCTGCTTGTTCTGCTCTCTCCTCAGCTTCATACATGATATGTTCAAATTCTAGGTTTCGTTCACAAGCTGTAGCGTTGGTAAGATCAAGAGAGTGGATAGAGGGTGAACGAGGTTGGAGAATCTCGACAGAGACTATGGGTTCAGTGGTGGAGAGATTTCTAGAAGAAAATTCTGGGTCATGGTCACTGTGCACAGGGCTCCAGAGCATGGGAGTAGGAGGAGATGAGAGATGAATAGAGAGCATGGGGTTGGAATCAGATGATGATGGAGAGGAATAAATGGAGGAGTGAGATTTGACAGAGCATTCCCACTCAGTGTGGCCTGCTGTGAATTTCTTACAAACTTGACATTTGGTGTAGTAACAATCAGCTTTTTTATGGCTGATGCAATGGCAACCGTGGCAAGCATGATAGTAGTCTGGATTCCCATGCATAAGAGGGGCATTGTTTTGTGTGTGAATAAGATGGGCAAGGGTTTGAAGTTGTTCCTCCTCAGATGGGGTAGGAGGAAGGGCATCACCGTATTTGGTGAGTAAGGAGTGGACTCTTTCATCCACTTTGATTAACTCGAGTTGGTGGGTGGCAGCAAGGATTTTGTGATTGACTTGAAAATGGGATTTATGAAGTAAAAGAAGGATGGGGTTGAGGTCTGGAGAAGAGGGGAACCCTTCAAGATGGGCGATGGCAGTGGATAAAGTTTGGTGTGTGCCATAGGCAGCATGAAGGAGACTGAGAGGAGAGTCTGGATGAATACAATGATCTAAGGTGGTGGTGAGGGAAGGATCATTAAGGGTGCAAGTGAGTGCATCTTCATGAGCAGGAGAGTGATGACGGAAGGTGCAAGCAAAGGAGGAGACTGGGAGTTCAGAAGCGGGGATGCAAGGCATGGTGGAAGTGAAGGAAAGGCATTTGATAGAGCAAACAGAGGGGTGTCATTTCTTATAGTCTCTGAGAAGTGTCTGTGCATGGGATAAATCTTTTTCAGGTATTCATGAGTCATCTTCTGGTTCATAGCCTTTCCATCGAATAAGAAAATAGTGGTTTGAGGGTGGGCCTCAATGCTTTAATATCTGTTAAGCCTAACGCTACGATGCCTGTGATGGAACACAAGGCAACGTGTAAGTAAGAGCGAGGGACTAACAGACTCGAGGAGATTCAACGAGGGGAGGAGCTCACGAAGAGTCGCAACGTCCCTTGCCAAATAATGTGTTAAGAGAAACGGACAATAGATTCAAAGTGAAGAAAACAGAAATGGATGCTATCCTATGATTTAAGTAGTGATAGCTAAACAACGTCAGGGCTGGCCCAAGTAGACTTACTATAGTAAATGATACTGCGGATTAGGTGATCCGCAGTAGAATGTCATGGAAGGTAAAAGAACAAATGATAATAAGGAACTACGAGATCGAGATGACAGACTCGATCAAGGAGTGATTGTTCAAAAGAAGAGACTAGGTGACAGACCTTCAGGAACTGATCAAAGAAAAGTAAGGTGAGGGCAATGGGAGATAATCAACAAGGCGTGTTGATAAGTGGTCCGAACTATTCCGAGAATAACGGCAGGTTGAGCAAAAGAAAGAAGAAGTAACGACGCAGAAAGGAAATGAATTGTAACAATATCCACTGGACTTTGTATTCTTCTTCTTCACTGATAAGGTCAGATGGAGGTTTTGGGAAGTTTGGCCCATGGACATTGTTTTCATGATAGGGCAATAAGAGGGAAGCATGAAACACATTGTGGATTTTCCACATGGACAGGATTTGGAGTTTGAATGATAAGGGAGATAGGACCAAGATGACAGTAAAAGGTCCCTCTCATTTTGGAGCAAATTTCAGATTGACAATGGATCGTTTCAGATTTCTGGCTTCTAGCCAGACTTTGTTGCCTTTCTTGAAGGGAATGTAGTTGCATCATGAGCAAGATGCCATGACTTGGCAGGTGAGTTCATGTGCTGCAAGGGCTTCAGAGCAAGCAGCTTCAAGAGTTTTCAGTTGATCAATGACTACAGAAATGGAAGATTCAGAAAAGACTGTGGGAATGGCTTTCGGTTCATAGCCAAGCATGAGGTAGAATGGGGATTTTGACATGACAGAGTGGGGACAGTGGTTATGAGCAAATTCAGTGTGAGAAATGGATTTGGACCATGAGGTAGGATTGTTTCCACAATAAATGCAGAGATAAGTTTCAACTTTTTGGTTGACATGTTCTGTTTCACCATCAGTCTGTGGATGGTATGCTGTGGAGAGGGCGAGATCATAGCCAAGAAGGCATCCAAGTTCTAGAGCGAATTTTGACATGAATTGTGATCCTCTGTCACTGATAATTTTCTCATAGAGGCCAAATCGGAGGTATACTTTGTGAAAGAAGAGGTCTGCTACCCTTTTGGCAGTGATGGATTTCTTGGTAGGGCATAAGATTACCCTCTTAGTAAGCCTGTGGTCTACAATAATCAAGAGCATATTGAAACCTTGGGACAGCAGGAGATCAGTGATTAAATCACACGAGATTTGTTGAAAGGGACAAGTGGCATGAGATTTGATCAGAGTAAGGGGTGAAACCATGGGATGTGTGTTAATCTTATTTTGCTGGCATGTAGCACAGCCCTCAATGTATTTATGAATGTGGTGGGCTAGACCAGGCCACCAGTATTCATGTGATATGAGTTGTCAGATTTTGAGTACACCTGGATGTCCGGCAGTAGGATCATCATAGCAGGAGGAGACAATCTTTCGACAAAGATCATCTTCTGAAGGAACATAGATGCGACCTTGATAAGTGATAACACCATCGTGATTTTGCCAGTCCAAAAGATGAGAGTGGAATGGAGGTGGGATCTTGTTGTCAAGGGCTTGGAGAGCAGTAAGGACTAGGGAGTCATTGCCAGATCTTTCTGTGATGATAGAGTGAAGGGTTGAGCTGGCAGTTCGAATGAACATGAAAGGGAGAAGGAGTGTAGTTTCTTTATTATCTGATGTGTCTTTTGGGAAATGATCAATTTGCCAAGAAAGAGCATCAGGGCCTGAGAGGGTAGTGTCAGGTACATGGATAAGTTTCAGATCATAATTTGAAATGTCAAGTAACCATCTTGCTTGACGATGATTAAGGGTTTGAGGTTGGTGAAAATAGGTAAGATTTTTATGATCAGTGAAGACTTGAACAGGGTCGATGGAGCCAATAAGATAATGTCTCCATGTCTTCAAGGCATGAAGAATAGTGAGGAGTTCCTGGTTGTAGATGTTGTAGTTTCATTCTGCTGGGAAGAACGATTGTGAGAGATATGAGCATGGATGCCATTTGCCATTAGAGTCAGTTTGAAGGAGGATGCCTCCTGATGTGAATTTCGATGCATCGGTGGCGATGGTGAATGGTTTGGTAAGGTCTGGGAAGTGGAGGACAGGTTTTGATAGGAACATAGATTTAAGTGTTTCAAATGCTAGTTGGCATTTGTCTGACCAGTTCCAAGATTGAGATTTTTTAGTCAGATCAATGAGTGGGCGGACAACTTTGGAATAATTCTGAATGAATTATCTATAGAAATTTGCAAAATCCAGAAATGACCACACTTCTTTGATGGAGGAAGGTACTGGCCATTTGGCAATCCCTTCAAGTTTCATGGGATCCATTTCAAGTTCTTTTTCATTGATGATCATACCAAGGTAATTGACTTCCTTGATGGCAAAGTTGCATTTTTTGAGGCACAGATGGAGGTTGAGTTCTTGCATTCATTGCAAGACATGGCAGGTGTGTTCAGTGTGAACTTCTTCATTGTCAGAAAAGATAAGGAGGTTGTCCATGTAAATGATGAGCCATCCTTTGATGATCATGTCTCTAAAAGAATTGTTCATGAAATGTTGGAAGGTTGCAGGGGAATTTGTCATGCCGAAGAACATGACCATTGGTTCAAATAGTCCTTTGTGAGTGAGGAAAGTGCCCTTCCATTGATGTCCATCTTTGATGTGAACGTTGTTGTATCCCCATCGAACGTCAAATTTGGTAAAGATGTTGGCATTCTTAAGTTTATCAAGGAGGTCACCAATGAGAGGAAGGGAATATGCATTGCAGACTGTATGTTCATTCAGATAATGATAGTCTTGACATGGACGAAGTTTTCCATCTTTCTTTTTAATAAAGAAGAAAGAAGACACTTGAGGGGAATTGGAAGAACAAATTTTCCCAGTGCAAAGATTTTCTTCAATGAACATTTCAGTTGCTTCACATTCCTCAAGGGAAAGGGGGTAGAGTTTGCCAATCTTTGGCATAAAGGAGTCTTTGAAGTTTATTTTGTGATCATAAGGATGAGATGGAGGGAGTTCGCCAGCATCAGGTTCAGCAAAAACTTTGGCAAATTTTTTGTATTCTGCTGATAGTTCTTTCTTTGATTTTAGCTTTTCAGCTTCAACTGTGAGTTTGATAGCATGGATAATTTTGTGAATCACTTTCAGGGATAGGTAGTGATTACTGGAGTGGGTGGTGTGACAGATTGAGCTTGGAAGGAGATTTTGATTGATCTTCATCTATCAGTATCTAAGTTTTCGATTTAGAAGAGTTTGGTTTATGAAAGCTTCTTGGATTTCATATTCCATATATTTGAAAAGCATGGGAGTAGATTTGGGTTTGATCATTTTGCAGGCTGGAGATAGAAGCTTCTTGGCAAACTTGTATTTGTTTGCTTTATAGATGGATTGGTATTGCATGAAAAGGACTTTTGATTCATCCTTTGATTCATCGAGGGAAAGAGATTGGGTGGCCCAGTTGACTATGGGGTTTGCTCTTTTGAGTCAAGGAAGTCCTAAGAGGACACTGTCATCACCACAATTCATGATGTAGAAAAGCATTTCTTGAACAATGTCTTGGATGTTGATGAAAAGGGTAGTGGTGAACTTTATTAATCCTTTGGAGTTGATGGAGTTATCCACATTGCAGACTCAGATCTGATGTTGGAGGTGGGTAGTAGGGAGTTGGTGCTTATAGACAAAGCTCCAATCGATACAATTCATTTGAATGCCACTATCAATAAGTATGTATGTTTCAATGTCTTTAAGCATGTATGAGGGGACGATGAGTTGGATAGGAATCATCATATTGGAAGTAGATATTCATACAGCAGCTACTTTACATAAAGAAGGTACTGGCGTCAAGGTAGTCCTTCCATTCAAAAATCCTGGTAAAAGGAAACTTTCTGGATGTCTTGTTCATCCTCAGAGTCATCTTTAACCTCTTCAAGCTTTGGGAGGTCAGCTGATTTCTTTTCTTTTTAGATCTTTTTGTCCGAGGTGGAATTGGTAGGTGAAGAGGCAGCAGGAGCAGGATTGGATTTGAATTTTGCCCAACAATCTCAAGCAGAATGACCTTTTCATCGACATTTAAAGCAAGCTCTGATTTTTCAAAGATGCTCTCTTTCTTCTGAGGTGGGTTTTGGTGGGTAACAGATGGCGTTGACATCAACATCCATTGTGTTGGGGTCTTTTTCAGGATGAAAGTATGATTTATAAGTGGGGGCAGATTTCTTCTTCTGGGATTCAACAATCCCTTTAGCTTCTTTATAAAGAGTTTGATACTCTTGGATCTTCTTGTACCATTCTTTGATGGTCATGACACAGGTTGCCTCACCATACATTTTGTGGACAAGACCAGAGGGAATTCCTTTGGCAAAGAATTCAATGAGTATTTTATCGTCAGTGATACCCGACATTGTGACATGGTTGTGGAATTGGGTGATATACAAGGTGAGTTCAAGGTCTTTGTGTTACAATATTCTTCCTTTCTTCCGCTATATTACTCCTTTGTTTTGCACAACCTACCGTCCTCTTTGGTGTTATCCACACCACCTACCAACATTTACTCCTGATAGCTTCGGTTCATCCTCATCTTGTTTTTATTTGATCAGCTCTTGAAGGTCCGTCGTTCATCTTTTGTCATGAACAATCACTCCTCGGTCGAGTCTCTTATCCCGACCTCATAGTTCCTTCTTCCATTGAGTTCCCTCTTGTTCTATGATGTTCTACTGTGGATTACATAGTCCACAGCATCACTTACCATTCTTGTCTTCTTGGGCCAGCCCTAATGTCATTTAGCTATCACTATTTAAACTGTAAGATAGCGTCTAGTCCTGTTTTCCCTACTTTGAATCTACTGTGCATTTCACCTAGCATATTATTTGGCAAGGGACGTTGTGACTCTTCGTGAGCTCCTCCCCTAGTCGAATCTCCTCGAATCAGTTAGTCCCTCGCTTCAATATACGTTGCCTCGTGTTTCACACTTGACATCGCAGCGTTAGGTCTAACACTTTGCTGACCCAAGTATTCATAAGCCAAGTGATTGACTTGTGCATAGAGTTGATGGATTCGAAGGCCTCTTTGATGGCCTTGACAAAGTTGTTCCATGTGCCGGTCATGACGGTGGACTCTGAAATACAAGTTTTGCAGAAGGTATTTGTCCAGTGTACAGCAGGACATTTCATCATGTAGGAAAGGATGAAGGCAATTTTTTTCTTGTCAGTGTCATACACCTTCTCATTCATATCTAGATAAAACAAGATGCTTCTGAGCCAGGGGTCTAGAAGTTTCTCAGAACTGTCATAGAGTTCTGGGGCATTTATCTTGAGTTCAACAGGTTTGGATGACGAAGACATGGCAGGAGATGAAGGAACAGGTGATGGAACAAGAAAAATTTGACCTGAGTGAGGTCGCGAGGTAGATGATGCCAGAGTAGGTGACCAGGGAATGTTTAATGGGGCAAGGTCAAGAGTTTCATCTTCCTGAAATAGGTCAACGTCTAAACCAGAATCTGATTCTTCAGTTTCTGGGAAATCTGAAGGATGATCTGAATCAGATCCTTGAAAATGTCATCTTTGTTCTTGGGCAAGGAGGAGGTGTGGCCAGGTAGGCCGAGTTGAATTGAACCTCGAGGAAGATATGTTGGCAGTGGTGTATGGTAATGGCCGGCAAGAGGGAAGCTAGAGCTTTTGTTAAGCTTGACTTGGATAGAGATAAGTAAAGCCCTTCAAAAGATATGTTGTCATCATAAAACAAGGACAAGGTAAAAGAGACAACCAGGGATGAGGAATCATGCACATAAAGTGACAATGATGAGAAAGTGTTGTGCACAAAGTGTCATGACAATGAGGATACAAGAAAGTCATGCAATAAGCACTGACTTAGTGATAAGAAAAGATATAACTATGAAGGTTGCCCAGAAATTCAGGGAGCATCCAATCAATGTGGAGGATGAAGACATCTAAGAGATGAAACACGAGGGAAAGCTAGTATTGGACAAGCTACCAGATACTAGAATGATATCCGAAGGAAGCTCTAGCTTAGGGAATGGAAGAGAACCAGCCTAGGTATATATAGTGAAAGGTGATCTGCTGAATAAGCAGATTATGTAATCAGATAGAAAGTTATGGAACAGAAAGGAAGAACTTCCATAACTATAAAGGTTCTCATGTGACTGTAAGGGTACTCACATGATTAGTAATCAAAATGGAAGAAGGAAAAGAATACACATGGTACAATAAGTCTAGGATAAGTCATAACAGATCAGCTGTTTGAGCTATAGAACTGTTACACTCCTTTTTATCTCATCTGCTGTCACTGTTGTCTTTTTCTTACATTCCACCATCCTATTGGGAATAATCCACTATACATACTCACATTTCTTACTATTGATATCTTCTCTTCATCCACATCTTGTTTCTCTATAACCTAGCTCTTGGAGGTGAGTATTCTTTCATCTCTACTTTTGAATAATCACTCCTCAGTTGATTCTCTCATATCAACTTCATAGTTCCTTGCTTAGTCATTCTATTCTTTGATCTTCTTCTTGTTTCTACTATGTATTAGATAATGCACAGTTTCTCTTCCATTTCTATCTCAGCTAGGCCAGCCCTAGAGTAAATCAGCTATCACTATTTAAACTCTAGGATAGTGACATGTAATGGTTTCCTCATTTTGAATCTATTAGTACCTCTTGCCTAGCAAAATCTAAGATTCTTTAAGGATGTTGTGACTCTTTGTGAGCTCCTCCCTCAGTAGAACCTCCTTGAGTCGACTTTAGTCCTAGCATCTAGCACTAGGCCTAACAAAAGATTCAAAGTCACCCTTGTCCCTCCTATCATTAGAGTAGGACTACTCCACCTCATCACCATAGCATCCAGCACCATCAGACCACCCCTCAGTAAGGAGGAGGACCAACCAGAAATCCAGTTACCACTCAGTCGATGAATCACCTCATCATCCCAGTCCATTAACCCAGCTTTATTCTTTAGAACCAGATGTACCTATCAGTTAGGTACATACCCAGTAACCCAGTCATCATCCAGTCACAGTACACCCAGAATCTTGACACTCCAGCCCTTGCCCCAGATCGCTGCACCCAGATCACCTAGTCTCATCTTCACTAGCCCTCCACCTAGCCCAACACCTAGTCCACCCTCTAGCTCAATACCGATCACCATGTCCACTGCCTGATTGGAAGTTAAAGCTGCCCTTCCAGCAGATGTTACAAATGCTGCCTAATGCCATACCTTGTCCCTCAGAACTTAACATCTTTTCATCAAAGTAATGACAAAGCATGCTGACTAAGCTGCTTACTAAGCCAACACTTATTTTTCTACCAAGTCAAGTCATGTATCAAGGGTAACAAACCCTTGAACCACCTTCGTTCAAGTCACGATTTCTTTAATCTCCATGTAGAAGTTTCTTAACTTCTATTCCCATGATCATAATGGACAATGTGTCCATCATGCTTCCTAACTTCCATTCTTCCACACAACATGTGAAACAACTACAAACTATCAAACAATCCTATACAGGATTGCTAGTTGTCGAAGTTAAAAGATATGAGAGAGATGTAAGAATAGAGGGTTGAATCAAGGCGCTCTCCACTTGTAGTGATGAGACACAAAAGAACTTGATTGGAGACTTTGCATCAAAGTCCCGGCTTTATATACTACATGGGGTTTGGATCTATTTGTACTTATTTATGTATGTAAATAGTCCATGTTTTGGAAATATATATCCATAAAAGATAATAGCGAGGCTGTACTTAATGTCCATGCATAGGCTTGTGGCGTATCTTTGTAATAGCAGTAATTAATGGCATGAGTCACACACATTGTGTGGCAGAATGGAAGTTCGGAAGCATGATGGACACGTTGTCCGTTATTATCATGAGAATAGAAGTCAAGAGACTTCTAGACGGAAATGAAAAGAATCGTGACTTAATGAGAGTGTGAGTCAAGGGTTCGTTACCCTTGATATGTGACTTGACTTAGAGAAATAAAGCGAGGGTGCTTAGTAAGCTGCTTAGTCAGTGAGCTTGGTCATTGTTCTCATGAAAAGATGTTAAGTCCCGAAGGATGTGGTATTGCGATAGGCAGTGTTTGTAACAACATGTGTGCAGTATGCTATTAATCTCTGTCTATTACAAAGATACGCCACAAGCCTTATGTATGGATATGTTCTGAGTCATGTTGACTCTTTAAGTACAGCCTTGTATTACTCCTTATGGATATATATTTCCTAACATAGACTATTTACCTACACAAATAAGTACCAATAGGTACAAACCCCATGTAGTATATAAATCTGGGTCTTTGATGCAAAGTCCCTCAATCAAGTTCTCTTGTCATCCATCACTACAAGTGGGGGATACCTTGATTCAACCCTTAGTTCTCTTACATTCTCATCTCTTTTGACTTCAACGACTAGTAATCCTATATAGAGTTGTTTGATAGTTTGTAGTTGCTTCATTAGAACTTGATTCCCTCAAGCCCGATGATGGTCTCACTTGCAAGTATGTATTCAAGAGCTATTACTTTCTAGCTTCACTTCAAGTAGTGTATGAAGTCTCACATGCTTGACTAAGTGCCAAACTCCTCATTAGAAAGTTACTTGGCCATGTCATCTGGGCACAGAGCAGAGCAGCTAATCCAGTCTGTCAACAACATTGCAGAGTACCTCAAGCTCAGAGGTTGCTAGAAGAAATCTTCACCTCTTGTAGTACATCTCCTCTCCCTTCAGCAAATCCTTCAGAGCTAGTCACTCCAGAGCCAGACTTTGGGTTCATCGATGAGTGGCTACTAGGCATACCCACCCAAGTAGTGAGGGAGTTTTTACCCACAGAGTTAGAAGAAGGCAGGGTCAGAGAAATCTCGCTGCAGCCTATAAAGTGCAAGTGTACTAAGAAAGTTTACTGGTATGACTATAGCAAAGTCAAGATGGACAACTACGATATACTTTTCCACCCCTACCTACGTCCTCATTCATACCTACAAAGACTCCGAAAGTATCCCTACTAAAGTAACTACAAAATGGCAGCAGTACCAGAATTGAACAATGAGAACTGGGCCAACTTATTGGCATTATTCCAAAATACAATCGAAAGGATACAAGCAATGGAGAATGAAAGGTTCACTCTGCAGGAAGTCCTAACAAGGGCAGAAATGCAGCTGGAGACAGCAAAAGAAAACGCAAAGCAAGCTGATCAAAGAACATGTGAGCTCATGGGAGTATACACATGGATCATGGGAGGATAATCTGTAGCAATAGGACTGGCTGCAGGAAGCACAAGTAAAGTCAAAATTTTCAGCAACTCAGGTACCTACAATGGAAGCCTCTCTAAGTTTGAGGAATGGTGGACAAAGATGAAGGCCTGGATGGACTGCAACCCAAAGCAGTTTATGGGCAAATTAGAATTAGATGGAGCACTAGAACCTCATGGGAAAAATCAGGCGTACGCAGTACTATCTCACCTTAAGGGTGAAAAAGGAAGTTTCTTCACAGAAGTTGAGCTGCAAAAGCTCACTGCCAGCAAGAGTCTCCTTGACGATTGGGATTCTCTTGTTGTGGAGATTGAGGGGTTATTCTGCCCTCAACTACAGAAGAATTGGGCAAAGAAGGAAATCACCAAATACATACAAGGAAGTAGCTCCATTCTGGCATTCATCGTCAGATGGAGAAAACTCTATTATCAATTAGGGGTAGACCAAAGTCACAGGGTCTATCTTCTCGAAAATGCAATCCAGTCTGAAATAAGATTGGAACTCTTCAAGAGTCAACAAAAGCAAATGGTTGATCAAACATTGTTTGAAATAAAGAACATTGGAATGCAACTTGAGGCATATCAGATGTTCAACAAGCCCATGGAAACCAAACCATGGGAAAAGAAAAAACAGAAGGAGGCCAGAGCAGCTAAGGCTAAAACTGCCAACATGAGTTGAGCCAACAGCCCTTTGTGTTTCAATTGTGGACAGCAAGGACATCTCGTAAGAGATTGTCCAAAACCAAAGATACAATGTGTTACAGGTGCACTCTACACTATAGTGCATTGAAGCTACAAGGATAAGGATACGAACTACAGATAAGGATATGGACTATGGATATGGATACAGACTACGGACTAAGAACACAGACACTCTTAAGTTTTATCTTATCAGTACCAGACTTACTGATTATTCTTTATTTTCACATCTTCACATATGCATATAGTCACATATCATGACCTCACGATTATCACTCTTGATGAGTCATGCTTCACGATCATCATGACCCCTATCTTTATGAGTCACGATCATAGATGAACCACACCTGATGCTTGAGGCATAAGGCTATGTCTTCCATTCTACC
>JBBPTP010000716.1:4191-14293 GCA_038094195.1 Pulveroboletus aff. carminiporus | reverse complement strand
GTGGGGTTACTCAGAGACTTTACCGCAGAAACGAAGGCGCCATTCATGATGCCCGAAATCGTGGACAAGCTCGCTGCCATGTTGGATTATAATCTTGAAGCGCTCGTCGGCCCCAAATGTGGAGAGCTACGCGTCAAGGAACCGGAAAAGTACCACTTTGACCCAAGACAGCTGCTTAGCGATATTTTGCAAGTCTATCTGAACTTGGGTGATCAGGGCGAGTTTGCACGTGCGGTCGCCAATGATGGACGCAGTTACAAGAAAGAGCTATTTGAAATGGCGATCGAGAGGTCCAGAAGGATTGCTCTGAAGACGGAGTCCGAGCTCGAGCAAATATATTCGTTCGTCGTCAAGGTCGAGGAAGCGAAAGTGACGATCGAGGCCGAGGAAGATCTGGGAGAAATTCCTGATGAATTCTTGGGTAGGTACTCATTATTACGACGCAATCCCCGAACTCAGCCACGCTACGATTGTAGATCCATTGATGTTCACATTGATGCGCGACCCAGTCACTCTGCCTTCTTCCCGGACGGTTATTGACCTTGCTACGATCAAATCGCACCTTCTTTCGGACGCCAAGGATCCTTTCAACCGAGTCCCGCTGACGATCAGCGAGGTCATTCCAAGTAGGCCACTTGGTGTTTTCTCTCCGCTGTATTGACCCCGGCGTATAGATTTAGAGCTGAAAGCAAAGATAGAAGCCTTCGTTGCTGAGCGACGCGGCCAGAAAGGCAGATCTGCAGGGGATGTAGATGTTGTGATGTCGGACTAATACAAGGACCTTTCGAATGTACTGCTAGTGTCCGATCTACCCATCGTGCAAATAATGTATGTTGTGTTACAGCAGTCGAGCAGCCTAGACGTCTACTTTTTTCTCTTCTTGCCTCCCCCGCGACCCAAACTTGTGGACCCTGCTCTCGCTCTTCCTGATGTTCCACCCCTCCCTGATTTCGACGGTCGACCACCGCGACCAGCTTTAGGTGGAACAGACGCTGAAAAGACGTTACGATCATCTCGAAGGAGCATGTCCACCACAAACCTGGCGAAACTTCTTGTACCTCGGGATCATCCTCATAATCCGTGCCAGCGTCTGTCCCTGTCACGACGCTATCTCTCGGCGTGAATGCAGCCTCGTCCCCACTCTCTTGCGTCAACGCGCTGCTGTCGCTATCCCCACCGACCAGCCCCGCCATGTCCGCCTTGTTCTTTGTCCTCTTTGGCGCCTTTGACTTGCGCGTCTTGCTCGCTTGGCGCGGCGAGGGTGTAGGCGTGGAGGAGGGGATGGAAGCCGTCGCGCGCACGCGACGTACCGCGACCAACGACTCGAACACCTCATCCGCTGGTAGCGCGAATTCGTCGCGAAAAAAAGGGTGACGGGAGAGATTCTCCGAGGGGGAGGGAGAGCGTATGACTTGGGGATACGGACCCGAGTTGTCGAGCCCGTCTGTTTCCTGTTGGTGTCCGTCAGCACCTGTGACGTGATCGGCCAGGGGTCGTACCGCGTTCTCCAACGCCTCGAGATCGTAGCACGTTCTCAGCTTGGTCCAGATGCTCTCTACAGGAATGACGCGGCCGGTGTCGTTGCGGATGGCGTTGCGGATGGCGAGGACGTGAAAGTGTTTATGTATGCCGACCGGGCGCGCTCGCATCACGGAGCGCAAAAAGGAGATTTCGCCCTCAACGCTGTCGAGAAACTCATCTGGCGTCTGGTTGTCCATTGTGACGAACGTTTTGTGAGCGACATCATTTGGTGTTTGTTTGGCAGCCACAACGCGGGTAAGGATGACAATACTAGAAGAACAACATGGATGGCTAGTCAACAGTGATGATGATCCACTAAACGGGGGCCGGGTATAGGACTATTTTATAAACAGTAGTAAGGAATGAACGACAGTCGAGTGAGGGAGTGATTGGTTGAATGATTGAATTGCGCCAACTCTACCAAGGTGACCAGTGTTCAAAGCATGTCATGTTTGTTCATTGTCCATTATTGCAATGCAAGAAAGCGACGGAGAACGAGGAGAGGCCCAGTGAGAACCAGGATGCAGGTCTACTACGACAAGACATTTTGCTTGTTATCTTGGCGCGAAAATTGCGACGAGGACGATAAACGGAATGTATGTAAATAATGACACGACTGCCATCACACGGCATCGGAAACGCCATCTTCTCGCGTCTGGTGTGGGAGGGATGAGATACTGAAGCGCTGGAAGAGAGAAAGTCTCACCGTGTTCTATCTGGGGATCATCGATCGCTACGCCCTTTTCGGCATCGATGTCTCCAGCGATTCTTGTCTTTGGGACACGAAGGAAAAGTCCGGCTATCCACCAAACAGGGAATAAAAGGAAACCAAAGAAAAAACACCATGCTTGTAACGGTGAGCCTGGTTCGTCTTCCGTCGCAAATCGAAGCCCCCACAGGGTGTCCTTGGGCTTCTTCGGAGGCTTGCGGGGATCTCGCATATGAAACTTGGTCGATGTGCTGATGGAAGGTGCATGTGGTGATACGATTGCGCTTATGGGAATCGAAACTGCGGACATGGATTGATGTCGTTCGTGCTTTCTGGTCGTGCTGGGGGTGGGAGGCTGACGGGAACGAGTGGATGTAGCACGCGAAGGTGTGCCAGGTGAAGCAATGCGAGCGCCGGTGCTGCTAGAAAGAGACGAGAAGCGTTGAGTGCGGTTTGTCGACTGGGGTGTTTCTTGCACAGATGCCGGTCGTGATTGCACGGGGGTGGCGAAAGGAGAGGTTGACGATAAGCGAGCACGCTTGCGGTGGTACGAGGACGGGGCGTGCGAGGAGCTTGAGATCCGCTGACCTTTGTTTCAAATTTGAGCAAGGCTGATAGAGCGGTCTGAGACGCAACCGAGTATGTCTGGGACTTACTTCGAGTTTCGGAGGGAAGGAGAAACGTTGCGCGCTGTCCTTCCTTCTTTTGTTCTGGGGGAGTCAGGTCGATGTTGTCCTCTGCTTTTCGCTTTCCTCTGCTCTTGTCACTCGTGTGCCTAGGCGCAGGCGTGGGGGTGGACGGTTCTCCCTGTACGGAGGAGGTCATGGGGGTGGGGGTGGGGGAAACGCGACCGGAGGGCAGCGATCGTGATGGTGTGAGAGCAAGGGAGGGATAGAGTAATTGTGACGCCTGGGGCGCTTCCGACAGGGTTTTGGGAGGGTCGCTTAACCCAAAAGTGGCATGGTTGGCGCCACTGGGCCCGTTATTCCGGCCATTCCTGCTCCGAGATTCAACGACCGACAAGCTGCGTTTTACTTCTGTCATCGTGGATCTTCCCAGCTGCTCACCGCGTCGGCGGTTTCCAAGGTCGAACTGAAGAGAGTGTGGTCGATGGGGTATTACTTCCCGACCGTCTGGACAAGACTCTGGCGTCAGATGACGTCGTGACGTCCAAGATATGGGCTTGTGCGCACCTGCAAGCGTCGCTGACGCCGTGAGCGGGGGAGGGGAGTTTGGTCGCGATGGGTGAGGAAAAGGTAGAAACGATGGTGACATGGCGCCCTGATTAGGCCTACGACCGGGGTCCACGCTTCCACCACGTGTTCGCAGCTTCCGTTTCTCCGAGGACCCCGGAGTCCGATCGGGACCAGGTTTCGTATCCTGGACACCGCCCAAGGAGAGCCTCAGAATTTCGCGCGAGACCTCAGCAGGCCACGCTTGATTCGCGCGCGAGTTCACGCCAACACTGGCCTGGTACGAGCTCCAATCTGCACTCGTCCGTCGCCGGAGTGCACCTGCAGAGACAGTCCTCGCGCGTCGAAGCTCGTTGCCAGAAGGCCGAGTCTCGTGCTGTTCTGCCATCGTCGTATCGAGAGCCTGCTTTTCCTGAAAATGGCTCGAACGATTCCAAAGTGAACGTCCGAGCTTGAAAGACAGCGAGGCGAACAAGTCGTCTTTGCACGGTGTCGAACGATCTGCTGGTAGTGTGTTTGAACGATCGCGAAGCGCGGACGAGGCTGGTTGTTCAGGAGACTGTCTACGCGAAGAGAGTACAGTCGCCAGCTCCGGGTGGTCAAGGGGAGGAAGGGGAGGCGGTGGGGAAGAATGTACAACGGAGGAATCTACAGGGTTATCAGGAGGTGTCGGACGACCAAATGTGTGAGGTGAATCAATGGCTAGCTCTCGATTTAAAGGGGTCATTAAATTCGTGACGGAAGACGTTGCATGAGTAGTTGCTGGAGGCGTGTTAGAAGATGGTCTTTGTGGCGTTTGCGGATGCATTTTGGATGACATCGTGTTCGTCGGAGATGAGGGTTTGCTACTGGGTGATTGGCGAGGGTATTTCGTGCCTGGACTTGACTGCCTTGCGTGCGTGCCGGAGGCAGGTCGTGAGAGGTTGGTGAGACGACTCAGGCTAAACGTAGACAGGATACTGTCTGCGCTGAGATGTTTGATGTCTCTTGTGGGGGATGGAGAATGTGAGGACCTTTTGGGACTATCCGGAGGGGACGTGCGTCCAGAAGAACCGACATCTGGAACTCGGTGGTCGCGTTTCCTCCCAAACGTGGACCATTCACCGCCAGGCGCGATCTTGGAGATGCGGCTGATAGTGAACCTGGATTGGGTTCGTGGCGAGATGTCCACAGAAGGACGTTCGCTGCGTTCCGGGAGAGGCTCTGGCGAGAGATCGATTGGTCTGGGGCGAGAGCGTGTATTACCACTGCCACCTGCGGAGGGCAATCGAGTGCTCGGAGTGAGACCGAGGGGCAAGGCACGCTGGGACTCGGATTCGAGGAACGAACTTGGATCCTGGAGAATCTTGCAGTCGATTGGCACTTGCGCAGGGGGCTCTGTCTGGAGTTGCGGTACGTTGTCTTGGAAGTGAGGCTCTGGAGCGGGTTGACGATTTGCTGGGCGGCGGAGACGAGAGAGGACGGAAGGGAGCTCCCAGGGCATGGTACTTTGGCAACGTGAGCTCGGGGGTCAGCAGGGTGAAGCAAACTGACCTGGACGGTCGAAGCGTGAGCCAGGCAGCATCGCAGAGGCCGAGCGAGCCTCAGACCTGTCGAGCTTGGGAACAACTCACACCGTCAAAGCGCAGGTCAGGTTGCGAGGGTAGTTGTATCCACGCGTCGACCTCTCTACCGGGGGTCGCAAATTGCTCTACCACTTTCGTCCGTCGCGCTCGACACACTCAACGTCGCCCACCATGGACCGCTTGGACTCTTTCGCAAATACCCTCTCCAGCATGACTTTGTACGACTTCAAGGCTATGTACAACCAGGTGCACCGTCAATTCAATCCGTCCGAGCTTGCTTCTTACCTTGCCTAGGCAAAGAATGCCGTGCTCAACATTAGCGAGATGGAGGCTAAAGTCAAAGAGGCAACCAATGACGAACCTTGGTACGCTTCTGCGTATTCCTCGCGATATCCATGCTCACGTCCATGTCCCCAGGGGAGCAAGTTCAACCTTGATGCAGGAGATCGCTCAAGGGTGCGTACTGTCATCACCACTCTTCGTTCTAGACTACTGACGTGAATAAAAGGACGTTCAATTTGTGAGTCCACGACATCGCTCGAACCACAGATGCTCTTATCCGCTCGCAGCCAGACCTTCAACGAGATCATGCCCTGCATCTATGGTCGATTCATGGAAAAGGAAGCTCGGCAATGGCGACAAATCTACAAGGTACCCCGTCTTGCAATCTCCCTGTGTGATCACTCACGGTTGCATCCCAGGCTTTGCAGCTACTTGAATATCTCATCAAGCATGGAAGCGAACGTGTCGTCGACGACGCGCGCTCGCATATTTCTACTCTGAAAATGCTTAGAAATTTCCATTACATAGATGACAAGGGCAAGGACGAGGGCCAAAATGGTGTGTCTGTTCCTTTTCCTCGCTTTATCGTGCGTGTCACCTCCGTCAGTTCGTAATCGTGCTCGTGAATTGGTCGAGCTTCTGTCCGACGTCGAAAACATTCGTACAGAGAGACGTAAAGCAAAGGCTAATCGTGGAAAATACACCGGTACTGGTAACGATCCAATGAGCTTCACTTCTGGGGCCGGCCGCTACGGGGGGTTCGGCAGCGACAGCTTTGGTGGTGGTAGTAGTGGATACTACGGAGATAGAATGAGTGGAAGAGACGGTGAATAGTGAATCTTTTCATCTTGACACTGACTAATCCGTGTCATTAGATTATTATTCTGGCGGAAGCTCAGGAGGCTTCAGGGATAGTAATGGTCGGCGGGATTTCGAGGAGTACACTGCTGGAGATGACGAGACCGTCGCCCGGAGATCTTCTATCTCCCGGAGTAATGCGCCTTCCCGCCCCGCAACAGCTGGCTCCCCTTTGCGAACACAGACCACGTCCACTCCGCCTGCTCCACAGCCTAAAGAGGTTGATCTCCTTAGTGGCTTTGATGATGCGACTGTCGGTGCTGCATCGTCCACCACCAACGCCACCAGCCCTAGCAAAGCATTGCCTTCCTTGACTGGACTCGATGGTCTGGCCCCTGTTTCTTGACCGTACGTTCTACCCGCTGACACTTTGGTAGACGACGATTTTGCAGACTTTCAAGCCGCGCCTTCATCCTCTCCGGCGTCCCCACCCGCTCGGCCGACTCTGATGGAGATGCTAAATAGCTCACCCCCTACATCCCGGGCTCCAGCGTCTAGCGTCAACCAGACATTGGTGTCACCGGCCCAGAGAGCAACCTCTCCGCCGGCTTTCAACGCACTATTGAACTCGAACCCGCTTTCCTCTGTCACGAACAACAGACTGCCTCAGTCCTCTGGTGCTACGATTTCCCCCACGCCAGTGCAAAACACGCTTTGGACGTCGTCACAGCCGCTTTCCCCCACACCATCCACGCCTGCCGCTCGGACGCCAACCTCGACCGTGTCGAACAAGACACCGGCCTCTGGAACCGTCCCGGCTGCAGACGCCAGAGGGCTATCTGGATTCGAAGACCTGTGGTCCATGTCCCTCGGTGGACCATCCTCCGGCGCTGCCAACAAATCTACGACCGCCGGAAAATCAATCAAGGATCTCGAAAAGGAGAGGGTACAAGCGGGTATTTGGACGTCCTTACAAAAACCGGGTGGTGCGACGGGTCCTGCAGCAAGCACGAGTCTGGGGAACGCGTTTGGGAATTTCGGACCTGTCAAGCCTGGTGAGCCGACGAGCGGTGGGGATAATTTGTTGCTTTGAGCCTATCGTAGGGTGTCCTGAGTTATTCCCGCAGTTTAGACCGTTTACCATGACCACTCTGATGTTAACTGGCTTTCTGAACAAAGCACCTCTTCCGGGCTTTATAATTAACTGTCCACAGTCTCGAAAAAAATCACATTGTGTAGGAGAGGTGGTGGCGGGAATGAGTGAGCAGATTAAGAAGTACAGATACAATCATCGTTCAAGATAAGGAAAAGGTTGGAATAAGGAACTTGAGAATGCGTGGGTGGGGATGCGCGGCGGATCTGCACCGTACAAAGGAAGATGACCACAAAACGGAGACGATGATTGAAAGAAGAAAGCCTAGTGGTACATCTCAAATGCCCGCCATTTGCATCCTGGGTTGACCTGCGGTCTGATTTGACACTTGCGCGCCTATCGTGCCTGGGATCTGTTGTCCTTGAGCACCTTGAGCGGCTTGATTGAGCACTAGCCCCGGCCCCATGACGAATGCTGGAATGTTCTTCTCCTCCAAATCAGCATATCGGACCGTCATCTCTTTTCGTTCCTTTGTCCATGATTCGGGATCCCACCATGTGTACGTACCAGCTTCACCCCCAGGGATTTTTGTCGATGGTGCGCTCCCACTCTCTTTGGTTATCCAAATTCGTAGCTCTTTGTGATATCTCCAGTTCCGATTCCACCTGTTCGATAGGCGCGTAAGTATGATTACCGGGAATTTAATAAAGGGCACAGGGATATGCAAACGAAGGATCATTCCAGGTGTACTTACAGTTCCTGTGCTGCTATTTCTTGTAGTGCATCCCTCGGACTCGAGTAGAACATGTAAAATAGCGTTTCGTCGCTGAAGGCCCCTGCTTTACTTGGCCCAGGGGGTGGAGGCTGCACGTTATAACAGGCGGGAAGATGAAAGTCCGGTTCAACGCTCCGTGCTGCTGATTGATCGGCCCATGGGGTTATGAACGTCGAGTACAAGTTCCTTCGCATGACAGGTTGACACTTCCCCATTACTCTATAGGACCCGAGACTCACCCCTCATAACCCATATCGAGGCCCACTGCACCTAAGTCCGTGCCAACGCTACTGAGACCACCGTCCGCATCGATGCTCGCATTCTTTATCATGGCCAATAACCCCAACAGACCCCATCGGTCAGCAGCCGAAATAAGAACCTGTTGGGCGGGCGTTTGTGGATGGTGATGGGGCTGGCTCTGTGCTTGTGCAAGCGAGTTGTGCAATTGTGCATGAGTATGGGCGGTTTGCAGCGGGTGACTCCCGTTCGAAGTATACGGGGTAGCTCCGGGTGGTACACCCGGCGGATTGAGGTGTTGCTGCGATGGCTGTGTTTGAGGTTGTGGATTCGTAAGAACCTGTTGTCCTTGTGAGGACGGTTGTATTTGTGTCGACTGTAACTGGCCCAGAAGCTGACCCTGCACGAGTGGTTGAGATTGTGGTTGTGGCTGCGACTGCGACTGTGTTTGACCTGCAGGCGTTGAGCCATTTGGTTGCGAGGGCGGTAGATTAGTGTTAGGAGCACTCCATGCTGCATGGGACACCTGGTTGAGCTTCAATGCATAATTTTGCTAGTGAATTGGTGAGTATTTCGCAAGAGGAAGAAGACTGCCAACTGTGCGCAGACGGAGAATTGGGGAACAAGGGACCAGCTTACCCTCTGCTTATCGGCGTCACTCTGGCCTTGAAACCCGGGATGAATACCCCGCAAGTTGAGCATTCCTGGTGTGCCTGATTGTTGTGTTCCCGCGAGCGCCGAGGAGGGAAGGTTGTTCGGGTTGGGTTGCTGAGCGCCATTTAACGAGCCTAGTATATTTGAGCGATGATCGTTGAAGCCATTTAGTCCAGGTGGATGGGCTGGCGAGTGGTTCTCGGACGATTGTGGCAGGTTCTGAGACTGGGTTTGGCTCTGGGATGGCAACGTTTGTTGGACCTGCTGACCGCCCAAGGCTGGGAAATCTTCTGGACCAAAATCTCTCGGTTGGGGGCCTGTTGCGGCTGCCGTTGAGCCACCCTGGCCAGCCTGGATCGCATAGCTGGTTGCGGTCGACCCTGATGAATTGTTGGCAGACGTGAGTGCGGCATTGGCAAGCGAGGGGATATTGGTGTTGGACGATGGATTCGAGCTGTTTGTTTGACCGAGCGATCCTAGCGCGGGGAACTCGCTTGGATCGAAACCGACTTCGCTGGCGGAGGACGCGGACGGGGCGCTTGTAGGGGTCGCTGCGGGAGGATTCGGGCTCATGTGGGGTGGGAGGGAGGAGGCGCCATTCTGTGCGAGGACACCTGCGCCGGCAGCAAAGGGAAAGGTGGCAGATTGGGGCTGTTGTCTCTGGAGGAAGGGCGACTGTGGTACGGTGGGAGTGCGATGTGGGTTTTGTTGTGGGAGTGCGGGTGCTGGGTAGGTGCGCTGTGGGAGCGGATACTGGGACGTTGGATAGGGCGATCTGAACTGGGAGGAGAGACCTGCGGGAGGAGCGAGGCTGGGTGGACGCTGTGGGGGTTGACCTGGCAAAGGTGAGCCGTGGAAGGAGAAGGAGGAGGAGGAGGAGGAGGGGGTGGAGAAGGACGACAGACCTGGTCGGTTCATGGCGTTGGTCAGAGTCGGTCTGTCTTTAAACTGCGGCGGGTTTGTCGATATCTTTTTTTTTCCCCAGATATTATGATATTATTCGACGTTTCTTTTTCGTCTCGTTCCCTTGGACGTGTTGTCGTTTGTTTGCTCCTCAAAGTCCACTAACCCTAACCTTAGGCACCTCCCATGGAAGTCGTCCAGTCTCGCTCGGCACTCCTCTCCAACTTTGAGGTCCTCACCCTCCTTCGCGAGCTCGATGCAGACCACATCGCGCGCACAAGGACAGCAGTCCGCATAAAAAAAGAAGAAGAAGCGACCGGAAAACCAACCCTCGAACCACACTCTGAAGAGGTCTCGGAAAACCTCCGCACC